>VYZS01107400.1:0-12087 GCA_013400695.1 Neodrepanis coruscans | reverse complement strand
ACATAAATCAGCCTCAGCTATTGTTAACCAAGGTGTTTTTTTAAGGAATGCACTAGTTCATCCAGCTCGTGTTGGCAAATTCCAATGAATATGTTTGGTCCTTACTGTGGATACAAAACTCAGTCAGTTTTCCTATCTTGGTGTATCTGAGATATTCATAAATGAGTTGTGCTGTAACCCTTGTTTAATAGATCAACTTGACAGTTGATTACAAGTAACGACACCTCAGTGCACAACAGTCCCCCAGTGCACTGCTTGAAGGATTTTTCATTTTCAGGGTGTTTATTACTATGTGCTTCAGTTCATTAATCTAATAAATCTTATCTTTTTAATAGAATTTCTATAATATATTCTGTATTCTGTATAAACACCTTTGGAACTCAGATACAAGATTCTTAAGCTCAAATTCTCCTTCACTACACATCTCACTGTTGCTAAGCTCACTTTGCATCTCTCTTTTTGGTGGGTGGAGCTTTTAATATGGTGATGAACTACATAAATATTACAGCAGATGGAGTCTAGTATGACAGCTGACATTTGCTTTAAATTAAATAGAACTAATATCACTTTCACCCAAAATAATATGGTATTTTTAATTGTTTGGAACTGAATTTATTGAGTTAGATTTGTAAAGCTTTAGTTTTGTTTTTGGTTTGGTTGTGGGTTTTTTTTTCCCCTCCTGTATTTATTTTGTAGCACTGGAATACTGGGAAACCACTAAAGTGTAGCACTGACCAAATGTCTGTCATATCAATGTTCCTGCTTCTCCCTTAGTTTCCAAGCATGTGTGTTTGGTAGGGTGGGGAAAACAGAGGCAACTCTCACCTTGTAAAGTGTGCATTCCAAGTGGTAGAAAATGTGGCTTCCTTTTCCTTTGAAAGAGGGGTGTTACCTATTGCTGTGCAGACATACCCAGAAGCCTTTAAATGCTTTCCTTCCAACCTGGTCCAAATTCAGCCACCATTCCCATTCCCATTTGTGCTTTGCTATTGGGATCTGTGCTCAGTGGTGACACCAAAACCTCCAGAGGGCGAAGAACCTCTGACCCGAAATTCTGCACAGCCGTAGTTGTACCCTTTCTTCCCCAGTGCATATTTTTTTTTTCCCTCCCCTCTTCTCCTTACTCATTGAAATGTACCTTTTATTCCTGAATCTCTCTTGGTTGTGGCCCAGTCCTGATTTGATGAGAAGATTTCACCTCTGTCCTTCTGTGTGTTTCCGCAGCCATGCCCGGTTACGCTGTTTGTGCGCCTGCAACAGGTGTACATTTTGCATCTGTCAGAACTTCCTCAACTCAGACTTGCTGCAAACTGTAAAGAACAAACTCTTCACTGCAGTTCTTAACAGGTCCTTAACTTTATTTATTAGGTACCAGGTGTGCTTTTAAAAATAAAGGGGATTTTTTTTTAAGGAAAAAAAAAAATAGCAATTGGTAACCTTATATACTGCAGATTTTTCACTCCATAGCCACAAACTAGGCAGATACTTTAATAATTGTCATAGAATTGTCAAGCTTTGTGTAACTTGAAAGTATTTTTGAGCTTAGTCCAGTGGGGTTTTTTTAAACATTACCTATTTGGTAATTGATTCAGGCTCTTAAGTGACTGCAAAAATACTGTGGAGGAATTAGGACTGTGTCTTCAGGGAACTGGTAATGGGCATTAAGGAGTGTCTACAAATCTGTGTGATGTTTCTCACTTGAGACATTACAGGTTTGTTTAGTATTGATTAGAGGTAGTGCCTTTTAGATACCAGAAACTTTGATAAAGGCACAGCTTGACTCACAGCAGCATCATGTAACATATTGTGTGTTTATAACTGCTAGTTTGATATTTGGAAATTCATAGAATTTCTGTGTGTGTGTGTGTTATGCTTGGTTTACACATAGAGTGAGTATATTGTGTTAAAAAAATGAATAATGCAGCTCTTCTAACATCCAATTCCTCTGTGAATGGAATGCAACATGTGAAAAGTGGTAAAACATTTGCATTTCCAGACACTTTGGAAAAACAATGGGTAAAGAGAGAGAACTGGTTTTCAGCATTGAAAACAGTGCTGTAGCTTGTCCTGTGTGTACTGCAGGCAGGTTTGGACACACATGATGTACTGACACCTCAGCACTGGCCATCACAGCCCAGCAAATGGGAGTTCAAACCCAACAACTGTTGCACTGCAGTGGCTCCATCATCCAGAGATCCCTGGCCTTCTTGGAGGCTTAGATCCTAAATATGTATATGGAAGGCCATGGTTAGAACACCCTGACATGCTGCTGGTCCCTGTGTGTTCCTGCTGTTTGTGGGTTTCAGATGGAGCTGCTCCAGACAGGAGTGTCTGTCTCCTGTAAAGGCAAGTCACACACCCGTAGGAGGCCTGCTGGTACCCCCACCCACAGCACTGGGATGGTTGTGAAACACCACTTTAATCCAAGATAAAAGTGTTATCCACAGAGTGAGAATTCAAAGAAGGGTGAAAAGCTTATTAGCTTAGGAAAATACTGAATGAGTGAGGCTGTTGATGCTGCATCTCCTCTACAGCACTCATCCTGTAGGCAGCAATCCCCTGGAACAGCAGTGCTCTTGCATATTGTCACTCTGAAGCTTCATTGGGCAGTCACTACTAGAAGATGCCAACTCTTCATCATTGAGGCTGAAATCACCTCTGTACCACATCTCCATTTTCTGGAATGGTTCTGGGTTGCTCCATTGGCTGCTGTGGCTTGTTGCTCTCTTGTGTGGGCCTGTGGGGTTTTTGAGTCCTGCATTAGACACTGAACTTTGTTCTTCTGAAATATTATCAGGGACTGGAGGTAGTGAAATCTTCTAATGAGAAGTTTTGGGGTACTTGTCACTGGGTAGTGTGGAATAAGCACAGGAATCTACTACTGCCTAAAAAGTCTGTGTTGCAAGGTGAAGAGAATCCCTCACAGACACCCTACAGAAAGAAGAATTATTTGCTGGAATCCCTTTGTCTGTAGTCATTCAGTCACTTGGGGTCTGTTGCAGGTTTCCAGGATGCTCACTTCATCTCACCAGCTCTCTTGAGAGGTGTATCCTCAGCAAACACCTTGCTGCAGGTTATTCACCTTCAGCACATGAACTGCTGCACACAGAGCTGAGAGAAACGAGAGGGAAGAGCTGCCATTGTACACTTTTTTTTTAAGGAAAGGATTTCCTAGTCAGATGCTGAACATTTCCAAATGTTCAGCTGCTTAGGTATGTTTTTAATCTAATGATGTGTTTGGATCAAGAAGTCCTTTCTGGTGTAGTTAGTTTATGGAACTTGGCTTATTTTGCCTTCACAAGTGCTTGCCATTAGGTCAAATAGTTGGGCACAAGTCAGATAACTGATGGGTGAAGGAGGTTTCTCAAGAGTCCTTTATTCTCCTGATCTTCTATTCTGAAGCTTTAGACAGTGGAAGATTTTTCAGGTAAACTGAAATTTTTCACATGGAACCCCTTCCTCTGTTATTTGTTGCTAAGTAATCCTTGAACACTGTTACCAAGGCAAAATCTAATACCACATTTGAATATTCTCACCTTAGTAATTAAAGAAAGAACATTTTCTATGTGCAAATGAGAAACCTGTTCATGCCCACCCTCAGTTTGTCTGTTCTGTGGACAAACAGAGGCTCTCCTGAGGGTCTGTCAGAAAGGCAAGTTCAGCTTGGAGATGTTTGTTGTGCAGGAAGGGGATTGTTGGTTTGAACTGCCCAGGATCCCCCTTGGCTGGTTCTTGCAGGAGGAAGGCACTGCATTCAAAGCACTGGGTGTGAGACCTGTTACTGTCCTGTAGCATTTTTATATTTTTAATTTGTTCTTTCCTTTAGGTGTTCATTTGTATTTGTCTGGCTGGCCCTTAATCTCTTTTTACTACATTGTTTTGCCTCTTTTTAAAAGCAAGGTTTTTGTTTTTGTCATTCTAACCCTTTTCTTTAATGATGGGCTTGGAATTTTGGCTTCTTTTTTTTCCCTTGGTTTCAGATCATCCATGTTGCCTTTTGCTTGTGCAGTAGTGGCATTTTTCTGTCAGCTGAGTTCATTTTAAAATAATCCTAATGCATGAGAATGGTGTTGTTCAGTGAGGGAGACTTCTCAGAGCATGTTTTTCTGAAGTTTTTTAAACATTGCAGAATTGAAGTGACATTCTCCTTGTATTTATAACCTGGTTGTTTCAGGAACTTAGGTTAAGGTTTTGCTTTCTATGTAAACCTTCCTTTCATGCAGTTGAAGTTAAGGCAACAGTTTCATTTTCCAGTAATAATGGGAAAGTTCCAAGAGCATAACCCAGGATTTATTGTTCACTATGTGCAGTGTATGCAGATTATTTTTCAAAACTATATTGCCATTAAATCAATTTGTAGAACTCTGTCCCTACATTTAGGTGTCCCTCAAATCAGAACAGTATAAAAATAATTTTCTGACTTACTTTTCTCCTGCTCTAAACTGTTCAATGCACAGAAACTTGCAGAGCTGCATCCCCTGATTTTTTTCCTAAACAGAATATATATTCTATATATTTCTATATAGAATATAGATTTACATCCTTTTTTAGGTTCTGTAGATAATAAGATGCATTTGGAGCTTTTCACATTTTAGATGAGTAGTGCATGGAGGGAAATCCTGGCTGCTGGGGCTGGTTTGCATCCTGGGAAAGTCTGTGCCTGAAGGGGACTGCAGCAGCCTGGGCATGTTACGTGATGGCTTTGGAATTCAGCTGCTTGTATTTTATTGTCTGTCAGAGCAGGCTGCTGCTGCTGCTGCATGAACTGGCTTTTAGTTTTGTTGTGAGCAGCCTGTCCTCACCCCTGTGCTTGAAAATGCTTTCAGTTACTCCAGGAATGGTTCTGAACTTGTGCAGTTAAGGCTCAACCTTCCCAGCCCTGGGATTGTGCTGGCACAGGGCTGTCAGTGCTGCCCCTCACTCAGCTTTCTGTGTGGACCCACAGCAGCCATGCTCAGCTCACTCCTCATTAGTGCATGTGCCAACTAATTGGGAGTTGGTGAAGCCTCTCAAAAGAAAGACTGTTCAGATTTCAAGGATCTTATTTGACAAGATACTTGACTCACTGTTAAGGGTAGGTTGAATTAAAATGCCTTTTTTTTTTTTCACAAATGTGTATTAAAATCTGAATTTTATGGCACAGGCAAAGTTTTTAGACTTTCTTATATTTGTAGAACTAATTATTTGATTAAGTACACACAGCAGTGTGTCTGGGAAGCTCATTATTATTACTAATAAGGAATAGTTTCAAGTCCAGCTTCACTCATGGAGTCCTGACTGTCACTCTGTGTGTAAGTTCACATCCAGAGATATGTCCTACCCTTGGAGGCAATAATTTTCCTAATTCCCAATTACTCTCTTACAAGACAGTAACAATTTCTACCATTGGTGAAAATTAGTTTCATAAGCACAACTAGAATGAAACAAAGTTTAAACACTATTTTTTGAAGAGGTAGAATTTTTCAGTATGTATTAAAAAAAGGTTTTTTCTGCACTGTAACCACCTTCATGTCAAAAGAACCTGTGCTGATTCTTTTTTATGATCTCAGGGGGTTTTTTTTGCTCCTTTAGTGGCAGCTAAACATTATTAGGAATCAAAGCTGTAAAAATGGATTTTATGACAGCATAAAGAACATTGAAGGGAGAAAAATTGGAATTTTTTTCAAAGCTGTAAAGCATTTAGTTCTGAATTTCATTGAGCACTTTTAAACTTTGGATTTTTGGGCTGAGACATTCAGAGGTCCCCAGTCATTTCTTGCTGAAGTCAGTGGATTTCCTTGAGGTTGTGGAAGTCCCTGTCTCGATTTTGTCCCTTATTTAAATGACAGAGTCAGTTACTGTGAGGCTTAGAAAAGGGATCAAAGCCCATTTACTCTCCCTTTAGACATGACAAGAGGATTTTATCATGACTGAGAATATATTCAGTTTTTTTAGAAGGATGAAGCATGCTCAGCAAGTTTCTTGCAGAAGTCAGAACAAGGCAAATTATAGATAGGAATCAGAAAATCTAGATGTGAGAGATAGTGCTTTATGAGGCAATGCAAAAGCATTCATTTGCAATTTAAACACTGATTTGCACATTTAAAGGGATGGATTTTTTGTAATTATACAAATAGTTGGGCATTTGAATTAACCAGATTAAACTGGAGACTTGTTAGTTAAACAAATACTGATCCAACAGAGCTTGTCACATAATCTCTTGAAATCCTGTTACACACGAGGGATTTATTTTACATACACAGATAAGTTTTATAGTTTACAGATCTGAAGACAAGGGTTTTACAGCCTTTTACCAGGAAAAAAACAGCCTCCAAACCACCACATCTGGTGATAAAATACAGTGTTTGAGTTACCAACACTAATGGCATCTCATCAGCTTTAGGGTTGGTGTGTTGGAGTCATTCCAGGGTGTCCAGCACAGGTGCTCCAGCTCGTGCCTGTGGTGCAGGAGTGTGTCAGTGTCCTGTGCACACATGGAAGCTGCTGCTGTGGAGATGGAGTGGCAACAGAGATTCAGCTTCTTAAGCAGTTTTCTTTGTCCTTAAAGCAATGGCATTTGGCTACAGGAAATCCTCTATTTTGCTCAGCTCATCCAAAATACAAATTCCATTTATTTCTAGCTTTCCCCCCAAGCACAAAGTTTTTAACAACTGCACAAGAATCAGGGGGTTAGGTGGCTAAAAACCCTGAATTCTCTGGGCTTGGTGATTTGAATGTTTTTGAGCCAGTTGCTGTTGTTGAGCCATGCAATGAAGTGCACTGTGCATGTGTGTGAAAAGGTTAGGAGCCCACCTAGCTGAGCTGGGGATGCTGTTAGCAGAGGAGGAGGGCAGTGTGATGCAGCAGGTGCACGCCGTCAGCTCTCTAGAAGATTCCATCTTCATGGAGTCGTCCCTTGGGCCACGTGTACTTGAAGACAGGTAACAACAGCCAAACCCAGGTGACCTTGCCATTGCCTTTTCCCCCTTTCTTCCCCTCAGCAAACCACTTGACATGTAGTTTGTCAAAGCTAATGCTTGCAGGAGTTCTTGGATTTGGTCTGTTCCATAACCCAGCAAGACATTCTTGAATAGGATGAGGATTTTTTAGAGACCAGCTGTGTTTCTCTGTGTGTACAGCAAAGAGCCTGTTCTCAGCATGTGTATGACAGAACACTGGTTATCTCTATGGCTGGTATTGCTCTTGCAAGTGTCTACTAAAGAAAATCCCAACCTGGTTTTGTGTCTTTTGATAGCAAGTAACAATTCCTGCTCTATTAAACAGCTTGTGAGGTCCAGCTCTGGAGTTCTCCCTCCATGAACTCCTGTGCACAGTCTGTGCTTGGGATCTCTGTGCTCCTTGGACTAAACACTCCTGCAGCTTCACTGAGTAACCCCTGAGGATTAACACAGGCTAAAACACATAGGGTAGTGAAGTTCTGTTCCATCTTCAAAGCAAACAAACAAACAAACAAAAAATCAACTTTACTGTTGTTTAGGAACTTGCTGTGCTTTGAACTGTGGCATTTATGATAACTTGTTTTAAGCAGTAGCCCCTGCTCTCTGGTAAGCTGTCATACTTGAGACTGCTGTCAAGGGTGGCCAGCTGTGTTTAACTGAGCATGTTCACAGACTTCTTCAACACTGGGGACAGCTGGGTCATTGCCTGTCTCTACTGCCATGCAAGATCTGGCTTTTTCTGCCATCCAGTCACTTCATACTGTCCTTTTCTGTTGGTGCCATGGTCACTGCTTGTTTCGCTCACACTCTCTCTCAGCTTTCAGCTTGGTGTTGGATGACTGTTGCTGTTCTTGTGACTACTGGGAAGAAAGGGATTTACAAATGGTGCTTTTGATTCTAGCTTTTGGAAAAATATTACTTGCTACTTGTCAGTAAACTTCTTTGGGGGAAGAAGAGTAAGTAGATATTCAACAGGACTGGGAAGTTTTTCATGGAAAAGCAGAAATACTCAACATCTGAAAAAAAACCCTAAAACAAAGGATTTTGCTGGACAGAGTTGTACTCAGTATGGGTTATTAATTATTTGTAGCTATTTTTGGTTTCCTTTCCTGAGTGCTTGCTGGGATCTCCCAAAGGAGACACACTGCCCTCCCCACATCCATGACTAATGCTCTGCTCCTGCATTTCTCCCCAGCTGTGTGAGCAGTCTGACTTTGTGAGACCTGACCTGGTCAGGGCTGCAGATCAACCCCTGAGCTCCACAAAAACTCAGATGGCTGTAAAGTGCTCGTAAGGCTGAACTGTGAGCTGTTTGCCTGTGACAAGTGTAGTGATGAATTTCCAAAAGCACAAGTAGTTTAGCACAAGCTGCCTGGTGTTGCTGGCCTGGAATTAACCTGGATCTGTATGTGTGTTGGATTTTAGGCACGTGACACAAGCGGACCTCAAGAGCTCCACCTTCTGGCTCCGAGCAAGTTTTGGTGCTACTGTCTTTGCAGTTCTGGGTTTTGCCATGTACAAAGCACTGTTAAAGCAACGATGATCTGAGAAGAAGCACATCTGGCCCTACCAAATAAATAAATAAATAAACCCCCCCACTTTTATGTACATTCTGAATGCTTTAAATTCCGCTAGAAATATTTATATATGCAGAGTTACTTTATTAATATTTGTAATTCATGCATAAGATTATTTTAAATTATAGCTCTAACTACAGTATTGCATATTGTGTGGAAAAAAACAAAAAAACGGAATTGCATCTTAACAGCCAGGTAAAATGGCTTAACCTGTGAGGCCAAAAGGGAATTTGTTGTAAATAATCTGTACATATTAAAGCAAGTAAGACATTGCTTCCCAAAAGCCTATTCAAAATACTGTTCTTTGATGTTCACCATGGTGACATTCACGTGTATAGGTGAAATTAATTTTCAGTAGAGTAGATTCAACTCAAGGATCAAACTTCCTCAAGGTTTGCTTATTTATTTCATATTCATCTGAAGTGACTCCATGTTTTTGGACTATAAGCTATACCAGGCAGAATTTGTGAATTTCATTCATATTTTTAACTGATGAACAAATTTTCCCCTTTAATTATGTACTTAAAGAAAAAGTCACCTTTGCTGTCCTGGCCTATGATTTTGTACTTTACATGACCAATGACATATTTACAGTCTGTTTTTTCTTTTAAAGGGCAAAACATAAACTTCAAAAACTGCCAGATCAACTTCCTACACTGTGTGTGATCCGTGTCTTTCGTTTTGCACTATTTTGTGTTTTACAGCCCTCACCAATCAGACAAACAAATTTGTATATTATAAACGTTTCTAATTTGGAAAGTGTTGCAGTTTAATTTCTCACATCTGTCAGTCAGACCTGTGGAAAGCTGTGTAAAAGAGGAAACTGCACTAGCACACAGTGCCTATTCTGCTGTAGTCTATTAGTTGCATGATCACAGTGCATTCTCTAACAGGCTGAAATACCCAGACACAGCTTTTTTAACGATCAAGTCAAACCAACATTAATTCCTCATGACAAACCTATTTTTCCATTGCTGGCCTTTTCAAGTATTTCAATAAAATAACTGTGTACTGTGTCTGTGTTTCTCTTTTTCCTTCCCTTCCTCTGCCCTGAAAGGTGGAGTTTAACAAAACTTTGTGCTGTCAGTGCCCTGAGAGGTGGGAGGTGACATGTCCTGGCTGTGTGGTTTCTCTGATAACTTCCCATGACAGTTCTGCCTCCATCAGTGGTTTATTTCTGATTTTACATGAGGCCAAAGCGACTTCTGTGATACTTTAAAGCTGAAATGAAATAGTCAACCGTGAACTTGGTGTTTGCAAGGACAAAACGCGGGAGAAGGAAGCACAGAGTGGGGTTTGGGGAGTTGTGCTCAGCGTCTGGTCAGGCTTTTAGTGTTCGCGGGGGTTCCCCGGGGCTCTCCGGAGGGACCTTCCCGAGGGACATCGGGACATTCCCGAGGGATATCGGGACATTCCCGAGGGGACCCAGCGAGGGATCCCCGGCCGGGACCGGCCGCCAGGGGGCGCTGCCGCCGAGCTGAAGGGACCGGGATCCGTCCCGTGGAAAGGGATCCGTTCTGTGAAACGGGATGTGTCCTGTGGAATGGGATCTGTCCTGTGGAACGGCACCGGCCCTGTGGAATAGGATCCGTCCCGTGGAACGGGACCTGTCCTGTGGAACAGCCCCGCCCGCCCGGGGCCGGCAGGGCCGGGTTGTGCCGCCCGGACCCCGCGCTCCCCGGGCCCCCACACGCTCCCCCCGCCCTGAGGCGCTGCCCGCCCTCCCGGCCCCGGGCAGGTGAGGGACGGGGCGATCACCGCCCGCTCCGATAAAACAAGGCTTTCCCCGGTGTTTAGGGGAGAGGAGAGCACGAGTCCGGGTATCCATCCCTGCTGTGGCCCCGCTGGGGCGGGCGGTGCTCCCTGAGAGCCCCCGGTCAGAGTCACGATGTCACTGTGCCACGGGCCAGGCCCGCAGGGATCCTGTGAGGGTTTTAACTCGGTCACCGTGAGGGGAAAGTGTTCTATTCATGGAGCACATAACGCAGAAAGTCGAAAAAGTTCAGCTATTCGGTGCTTGGGGAGGAGCAGCAACAGCTCAGTCCATTCACGCTTAGGAAAGATTTGATTTCTTTCCTCTGGTACTTTTAGTTTCGTAACAATTTCTTTCACTATGTTTTCCACAACCAGACTCCATCCCCTCTTCCCGCTCAGTCTGACGCGTGAATTGCCTGGCCATGATGTAAAGTCACTGAAAGAACAAAGATCGTGATTATTCTTCCTCGGAGACACATCCTTCACCCCTCAGCTTTGACCTCTCGTCTGAAAGCTGGTCAGTTCAGGATTAACAGTAAGCGAGACTTGATTTTATGTTGGAAATCAACCTTGAGTTACTAACTGCTCTCCATTTCAAACAACTCTTTGGATTCAGAAAGAACCTGTGCTGTGATCCCATCAGTTAAAAAGGAGCAGAGATACACCTTAAATACAGTAAAGCTGGCCTGATAGGAGGGCTCCTTTTTAAGACAACCACATAAAAAAAGAATTAACGGTGGATTTAATTATTTCCCCAGATAGAGCCAAAAAGAAAATCAGAACCAGCTGCAACCAATAACAGCTACTGGGGCAGGAGAGAACCGCAGGTGGAAAGACCAGAGTCTGCTTTTTCAGGGCTGGACTTGAAAAAGTTCTGAGTATAACATGGGGAACAGCCAAAAGGCAGCACACAGCACACTAATTTATATAGGTTCTAAAAAGTGAAGTTGTGTTGTCCCAGCACTGGGGACAAAGAGCCCTTTGCCATTGTTACCTTTTGGACTCAGTTTAAACCCCAATCTCAAACCATCTGTGATCCTGAAAGATTTTTAGTCGTTTTCATGGGTCTGAAGGGGTTCATTTGACAGATTTAATCCAGTCCCAGCTGTCTATGTGTTATCTAATTTCCTGCTAGAGTTGTGTTTGGGTGCAGCATTTTGGGTTTCTGATCCAAAATACCTCGTTTTCCTTCCTCCCGAGCTGGCTGGGCTGAGCTCCAGTATGGAAATCAAGCCGGGCAGGTTGCTCCACCTAGTTCCAATTTTGAGAGCTGGGTAGTTTTGTAAAAGCCCTTTGGGGCTACTTTGGGTGAAAAAAGAACCTGTGAACAAACTGTTTAGATTTGTTCCAGCTAACAGATGTTGGCTGGGTCCCTACTTGGAGGGGTTTTTATTGCATATTCATGAGCTGACCTTTTTAGCCACTTTCAGTGCAGGAAGGAGATAGATCTACATTTGGTTGCAGTATTTGGAATATAAAATGTTGCCTACATATATGAGTGTGAAAATGGATTGGGTTTTATTATCTCAAGTTCCTTCTGTCTCAGTTTCTTCTAAAGCCCTTCCATGTTCTGTCTGCATCTGCTCTGGGGTGGCCCACAGCTCCCTAATTTCTCCAGCAATTACTGTTTTCCAAGGTAGAGTCACCAGGGGATGCAGTGGGGAGAAGTGACATTCTAAATTAAGAGGCTCTCACAGCCTTGCAAAATGATAATTTGCCTGTAACAAAACTCCTCATTAGAATACTGTTAATTTCCTTTCTGTGGCAATTATAGCACAGCACTAGCTCATATGTGCAATGTGCAGAGATATTTCCCT
>VYZS01107399.1:0-14681 GCA_013400695.1 Neodrepanis coruscans | reverse complement strand
CTCTGTTTACAGTGAGGTTTCTTGCTTTCATGCCCATGCCACCTCTGTGTAAAGGAGCCTGTAGCTCAGCTGGTTTTCTCCTAACGCAGGCAATGGTAGCTGTATGCTTTCTGCTGCCAGAGCACAATCATTTATGTCAGAATATTTTTTTTTTCTGTCCTGGAGGTTCTTGAAGATAGGATGAGTGTGAGGGACTTTGTCCTGCCAGGCAGCTAGATAAAGCACTCAGTGATTCAGCATTTATTGCACCCTACACAGATTCCTCTGTTATCATACCAGTAGGAATGTGGGGCTAGAAGGGATCTCCTAGTCATCATCATATTTCCCAGCAATGACAAGCACTGAGTCATAAAGTCCCTCTTGTTAATTTATCACAGTCCATCTTAGGAGTCATTGGGAATTTTCTTGGCAGGTTATTCCAGAACCTCACTTCGACAGAAGGAAACTTGTTTCTGATTTGCAGCCCACATTTTTTCATAGCCTATTTTTGTCTACATGTTCTCATGTCAAAGCTGTCTTCTAGTCAGTAGCTGTTCTTCCTTCCCATTCTCCAACCTACTCTCTTACATGCCAATAAAGAACGTGGCATTTTCTTCCCAGGATCCCTTCTCTACTTGGAGAAGAGACTTTCTGTTTTTAGTTCCTTCTAGCAGCTCATACCTACCCCTCTTTGAGTCTGTAGGGAGGCACTGAGGGAGAGACCTGGTTTCCCTTTGCAGCATGTGGGGATGGCTGTATACACTGCTCCTTGCCTCCAGCAGCAGAGGAGTCTATAAAGAGTTTGGCAAGATGCTGGAACAGGATCGTGCTCACCTTTGAAAAGAGAGTCCATGAGAAGAAATACTCATTGGTAGTTAGGACATCAGAAAGGCAGGCCAGAAGCAGGCAAAATTCCTGTGGGCCATCAGGAAGCTGAAATTTTCTCTGCAAATATGAAATGGCCCTGGAGTTAGTTCCCAGAACCCATCTGGTGCTAGATATAATATCAGTATTTTAATATATTCACAGAAGAAGGCCTCCTCCAATTGCTGAGAGGTGCATCTGTACCTGGCGGGTGTGGAAACCCTGAAGAGCTTTACTCCTTGGAGTTTCTCATGACTTAGAAAATCCATAAAGACATGAGTTCCTTAGAAAGCCACTGGTACCTTTCAAGGTGTTCACAGGAAGGAAAAATGAAAGCATGCTCTCTGCAGTGTCCCAATGACATGATCCAACACAGAATTAACATGGATATTTTATTGGACAAGGTGAATATAATGAGCAAGGCATCCTTCTGGAATTGAGTGCTGGTTTCCAGGCAATTACATCTTGTAGCTAACCCAAATGAGTCGGGTGATATTTTAAACCAAAGAGAATGGCAGGAATAATATCAGCTGATGCAATCGCACCTTGAATTTACAGCAGTGCTAGGCAGATCCATGAACAGTGGGATACTCTCTGCATGATTACAGCAAATTCAAGCCCTTGTTTGAAAGCAGCTGGGTTTTGGTTGGGTTTTTTTGAACAGTCCACAAGTACAGGTGGTAGATAAAGACTTCCTTTCCTCTGACAGGTGACTCTTTCATTTGATGGTGGATTACACTTTGGCAAGATCAGTTAATTTCCTCACTATTATAGCCTTTTTCATGCCAGTAACAAAAACACATTTAGTGCTCTCCTGCTTCTGCAATCCATTCTTCACAACTCTCTGATGGTGAGGTCTTTTTCATAGTTCTCCTAATACCTGATGGGAGCATGCTGCAGTCAAGGGGGGAGGTAGGCTCTTCCATTCCTGGAAGCCCAGAATTACTAGGTACCTGCTGCGTCATAGTTTGAAACTCTGGGATAAATACCCCCTTCTGATGGAAAAAAGCTCCCAGCTCCCACTGCCTTCAGCTACAGCTGCTTGAGGGCATCTGAATTAAGCCTTTAAAGCAGACAAATCCAAGAACAACTAAGTGTGCCCAAGGATGAAAAAGAAGTAAAGAGCTTTGTCTCTTCTAATGACTGTTATGCTCATTTCAGAGAGAAAAGACATGGTCTCTTCTATCTCTCACTGGCACCTGTCATTCAAGTGAACACGAGATCACTTCCCTGAGCTGCCTCAAGGCTTCTTCACTATATGTTTGTAAAACTGGCTCTGAGTGCTTCACCAGGAAGGCCTGAGAGACCAGTTGACCCAACAAGGAACAGGAAAATGAGAGCTGATGCTACCAGCCGGGACCTGGTTAGGGTCCTCAGACAGCAGGACTTGGACATCAGTGAGAATCCCCAGTGTCCTCTTGACAAAGTGAGTGAGGGGCTGGAGAGGTAGGGAAAGAGTTCAAACAGCAATCTGGGATATCAACAGTGGAGAACAATGTTTTTGCTGTGGAGTAATCAGTAGTTGCTGTATGTGGATGGTTTGTTCTCAATAGCTTTGTGTCCTTACACAGAGAGAAAACATCCCACTTTCTCAGGATCTAGAGAATCTCTTACTGTCTAGAATAATTGGAATTTGACAATCATCTATTGGAAAGAGACAAGAACCCTGCTCTGCATCAGCAATCCAAGCATCTGCTGAAACAAGTATGAGATTTCTACCACTAAGGAAAGGTTTTTCTAGATAATGACAGCATTAGAAACAGCCCCACAAGCATGTGAGATACATCTGGTAAAGCACTTAAAAAATCCTCTTGCAGCTTTCCACTGGGAAAAATGAGTGTCCTGCTAAGCAATCAGACCCTGAGCTGCAGGGGGGCCATGGTCCTACAAGGAGAGATGACGCCTCTACACTGGACACAGCAGGGGCCTATTTATTTTGCAGAATTGGGCTATCCTCCTCCTCATCCAGACAGCATCAATCTTGCAGCAGCAGCAGGAGGTAAGGTAGGTTTTGCACTGACCACCTACCTTCCGGTACAGCTGGAAATCTAGGAACAATATCGTTTCCAGCATTATTCATCGGGTTTCAAGACCAGTGCCAAGCTCTCTGCAGCCAACAGCTGAGCAACGGAGATTTTGTCTCTCCTTTTACAGGATTATTGTAAAATAATTTCCCTCCATGACCAGTTTAGGCTGTTCTAATGCACAGTCATAAATGAGACATTGACTTCTAAAGATCTTCCTACCCTTAGGGTGGCAGATGAAAGAACAGGTCACAGCTTTGTTCTGCCGCAACATGCCTGGAAGTGTTGAGAGAAATGCTTTCATTACAGGGAAATTTCCACTGTCTCATTGGTTTTGCAAGTTTGCAACCTACCTGTAGAGCATAAAAGAAATGCTGGGCTGACCAAACCAGATATAAGACATGGATTTACTCATGTCATTCAGGCAGCATGTCTGTGTCTGTGGGAAAGAACACAGTGACTTCCACCTCTAATATAAACCTTCTGGCTTTTTTCACCAACTCAGCAAGCATGCCCAAGCCCAGAGTGACAGAAATTCCTTTAATAAACCTTAATATCATGTTCAGAAAATAGTGTTCAGTGAAAGAGAAGTTCATGACACTGTGCAGAGAAGGATGTTGCTCAGATTAATTCAGTTGCTCAAGTAGATTGCTCTTTTAACACTGTCTATGACTTAAGTCCCCAATATAATACCACTATTTTTATGATTCAGCAGTAACAAATGGAATAAATTAATTCAAGGGATGTTCCAGATAATGAGGAGTTTGTCCTGCAGCAAAAAGGTCTCCAATGAAGAGTAAAATGTTACAGGTCCAGAGTATGCAGCATTTAGCACATTTTGATAATTGTTGAGAATGGGAATGAGAAAAACAAAGGTGAAATAGATTATGATTGCATTATCTAACAATTAACATTCGTATGCGTAGGGATGCATAATATCCCCTGCATGTTAAGGCTGCAGAGTATTTCCTATAAAAATATCTTGGATTCACTTGCTTATAATTTTCTGAAACCTTAAGCACTATACCAAACTTTTCATACTGGGAGTGCTGAAAAGTTAAAATGAAAATGATTCAGGACATTTCCAAGAAGAAGGCTAACAAAAATGCATTTGTCCCATTTCAAGCATATCTTAGTTTTTTGTCTTAAGACACTTCATCTCCCCCACACCACACAAACTGGAAATCTAGTTTCAGTGGGTCTTAACAAAAGCCGTCTAAACTGGACCACGCTTTATGACTTTGAAAAATCACTGGACGCGTAGGTCTGTGGAAGCCCTTTAGCACTTAGCAGACAAAAAGCCATCCCAAATCATCCCTGGAAAGTTCACCCTCTGAGTGTGCTCCAGGTCCTTGCAGCTTGCTGGGCTATGCACAGGTGGTGGCCAAGCCCACCCCACCTGCCAGTCCTTGCAATCACCACTGTGGGAGAGTGCACCGAGCTGAGAGTACAGTCAGGTTTCAGGTACTGGCAGTGAAGCAGCATGGCAGAAGAAGTGGTTGTGAAAGCCAGCTGTGGGAGGAAAGTGGTAAATCTGTTTGAAAAATCTGCTGTGATTGGGGCTGGAATAGCTGGGGGAGGAGGTGGTGTAAAAGGGGAAGATGGGGAGCCTAGTTTTCTTAGTCAACCATGAACAGGGATGAAGACAGAGAGATGGATTAAGCCACCAAGGATTCAGAGGTTGGCAGCAGCTGTTGGGCAAAAAAATGTGAGGGAGCAGGGGAAAGAGCAGAAGTGAAAAAAATACGTGATGGCAGGACAAGCCAGGTGGCTGAGAAGGTGACAGAGGTATGGATGTGACTTGAGGTGGGATGCAATTAGTGGAGGCAAGAGTGAGGAGAGGAGATGAAATGAGAGACCCTGACTTGACAATGGTGGGGCAGGGAGCAGAGGTGACAGCAAATGAGCTGTTTGTTTTCTAGGGTCTAGAAAAAAGCAGGATTCGAGAGAACACTGATGGAAACAAACAAAAAGCTCCTGGTGGCACATACTGCTCTCCAGAGTTTGGGAGGGAACCCATGTGTCCTTAGACTCTCATCTCATCTCCTACCAAGATCTAGATCTGAAATTCAAGCCTCTGGTGCTGGCTAGCAGTACAACCATCCCTTCCTACTGCCACCCTAACCTTCACTAGCTGGAGAAGCCCAGCCTCTGGAAGAGGTCTTTGTGGTGAGTCTATTAGAAGGTTGCTAATGAACCTTGTGGATGTGTAGATCATTGCATCCTTGCTGAGCTGAGTTGACTTGGAAAAAACTGACCAGGATCCTAAAAAGCAGAACACAGTAATCTGTGCCAAAATGGCTCTGAAATCAAACATTCAGAAGTTACAAAAGGTTGAAATTAAAATAATGTGCAGAAACTTAATTTGGCTTAATTTTGGCATGTATGACTTTGTGGAAAAGAGGCCTGGCAGGGACCTCCTGGAGCCATCTGGGGATTCCAGTCCATCTCTTTCTCTCAAGGCAGGAACAATTATTCCTAGACTAGTCTTAACAAATGTTTCTCTAATCTTTTGTGAGACAGATGTTAATTACATGGTCACATATTTTTTCTTAATAGCAACCCGCCTTAGTGCATAAAATATCCTGGGACCATGCTGTGGAGGAGACTGGGAACACAGCTGGAGAAAGGACAGGCTCATGGTTCAGCTTGTGGACTGCTGCCCTAGAGAGCTGCCTGTGCTTCAGAGTTCCTGGGTGGTCGTTTAAATCAAATTCTTCTGGGTGGTCATTAATTGTGTTTTCTCCCTTTTCTGGGTGCACAGTTTGAAAATGCCACCTCTGATTGTTGTGTCCATGTTTGGTACCCTGCTTTGATACAGTGTTAGGGCTTTAATTTTACCACTACCACCCAAACTGCCCAGACCATGTGGCATTGGTTCCCATAGACTGGGAAATAAAACTGGAGTTCCTTTGTGCCATATTCAGCACTGGCTGTCATATGTCACTCATCTCTCACTTCCCATCTGACTCTGCCCTGAACACTGTCAGCATGTTCTGCTCACAGTCATGAACAATGATTCCCAGATCCTTTATTTTTTTAAATGGACAATTCCTCTGACTATTTTCTTAAAGTTTCTCCATAACAACCTCATCCTCAGAGATTTATGTATTCAGTGCAATTAATTACACCAGTAATGTCTATAATTACTTCAGGGAAAAATCAGTGAAATGCGTAAGAACCATGAGCATGCAGGATACCAGGAACTACTGTAGTGGATCACAGAATCATCACAGGATTGTGGAGGACACAAGGGTCCTCTGGAGATCATCCAGTTCAAAGAGGTTAGCTACACCAGTTATACAGGACAGCCATCTCGCTCCTCTTCATTCCCTCCCACCATATATTTACACACGTTGGTGAGACTCCCCCTGAGCATTTTGTTCTCTAGGCTGAACCTTCCCAGCTCTCTGAGTCTTCCTTCACAAGAGACGCTTTAGTCCCTTAATCAGCTTTGGTCTTTTGTTGAAGTTACTCCAGTAAGTCCCTGTCTTTCTTGTACTGGGAAGCCCAGAACAGGGCATAGAACTCCAGGTGTGGCCTCACCAGTGCTGAGTAGAAGGGCAAGATCACATCTTTTGACCTACTAACAATGCTTTTCCTAATACAACCTAAGATATTGCTGTCTGTCTTTGCTGTGAGGGCACACTGCTGGCTTATGGCCAACTTCATGTCCTCCAGAACCCCTCAGGTCCTTCTTTGCAGAGCCCCTAGCCTGTACAGGTGCATGGGGTTGGTTATTCTTCCCCAGGTGCAGGACTTTGCATTTCCCTTTGTTCACCTTCATGTGATTCCTCTCTGACCAATTCCCCAGCCTGTCCAGGTTGCCCTGGATGGCAGCACACCATCTGGTGTGTCAGCTCCTTCCAGCTTTGTGAAATCTGTAAATTTGCCAAAGGTGTACTCTGCCATATCATCCAGCTCATTAATGAAGATGTTAAACAGTATAAGATTTAGTAACAGGATATACCACTAGTGATTGGCCTCTAGCTGGACTTTGTGCCACTGACCATGGCACTCTGAGTCTGGCCATTCAGCTGTTTTTTGATCCACCTCATTGTCCACTTCCGTAACCCATACTTTGCCAGGTTGTCTATGAGGATGCTGTGTGAGTCTCAAAAGCCTTACACTAAAGTCAGTGCAAACAACATCATTGATCTCCTCTCACTCACCAAGCCAGTTATTGTGCTGTGGAAGGCTGTCAGGTTGGTTAGGCCTGATTTCTCCTTTGTAAATCCATGCTGACTAAGCTTGATCCCCTCCTTGTTCTTCATGTATCTGGAAATGGTTTCCATGATTTCTTGCACCATTGCCTTTTCAGGGATTGAAGTGGGGCTGACCGGACTGTAATTTCCCAGATCCTTCTTCTTGTCCTTGTGGAAGATAGGAGCGATATTTGTTTTTCCTCCAGGCCTCAGGAACCTCTCTTGATCACTGTGATCTTTCAAAGAGTGCCTTTGCAGTTACATTATTCAGCTTCCTCAACACTTTCGGGCCCCTGGCTCAGGTGCCTGGGATTGTTGAAGGACATTCTCATCAGTAAGGCTTCTTCCTGTGTCACCTACTCCTGTTCACACTTTTTGCAAATTTCCTTTTTGTCAGAGTTCAGTCAAGACATCCATGCCCATCCACATCTGCCTTCTGCCACTTTTGCTCGTTTTTCTTCTTGTCAGGATGAACCACTCCTGAGCTTCAAGGAGATGATCCTTGATTGTCAAACAGCTCAATCCCTGGTTTCTAGTTCAATATCTTGCTCCTGATTTGGGTTTCAGAGCATTTTAGAAATGTTCCCATATGTTCACAC
Source organism: Neodrepanis coruscans (assembly GCA_013400695.1). Lineage (NCBI taxonomy): Eukaryota > Metazoa > Chordata > Aves > Passeriformes > Philepittidae > Neodrepanis > Neodrepanis coruscans. Next base: position 7,010 of record VYZS01107399.1, on the reverse strand, counting down.
TTACAGAGTGATTTGAATTCAAACAGCATGTTTTGTACCCTTTACCAAAAAATGGGGTTTAGTACTACCTATTTCAGGGGTCAGTATTATCCAGGCTTTTGCCCATGGGTGATATCTTGCATCAGTGACTTTCAGAGTCCAGTTAGACATATATAATTCTCTTCCTGTCATCTAGTGGGAGGCTTCCTACCCCAGGGACCATTTACTAGGCAGGTCTGTCTAGGGTCCTTCCATGGCTGTGGAGAAGAGAGAGACAGGCCCCTCTAGGGGAATATTCAAAGCAACTCCACTTGAGAACTAGAATCATCTCCTCAAGAAGTCACCTTCCAGTGACTAGAAGAAAACTCCTACTTTAAGTATCTCAAATATACAATAACTGCTTAATTTAAAAATATTTCCTTCTACTGCTTTTGAAAGTGCCGCCTTTCCTGTTAATTGAATTGTCCCCTTGCTCCCGTGCTATGAGGCAAAGAGAATATCCTTTTGAACTCGGAATGGCATCATCAGCTTGATATGGCTTAAATCCAGCCCAATTAAAAATACATAAAAGTGACACTTCCCTTAAGTCAGATGTCCTGAAATGACTCCCTCATAAAAACGCATTGTTAATCCTACCAGGCCTTTTCTGCTTGTAGGCTCTTTTCTTCAGGGTCATTTGGAGTGACTGCTGCTCTAATCACGATAACCTGGTTTAAGCTCACCCATTTCCTTTCATGTGTCCTTACATGCCTATTCATTGTTGCCTGTTGAGTTCGGCTGTGCTCATGCTGCTGGGTTGCAGCCTCTGCAGAGCCTGAGAGGAATGCTCATCCAAGTCTTGCAGAACAGCCTGTGAGCTGGGGCTCGATCAGGAGATAAGCTTTGCTGACCATTAGGAAAACAATGGACTGTACGCTTGGTGCTGCTAAACACACAAAATAAACAAGGAGGGGGAAAAAATAGGTTGCTCGTAACAATCATGGTCACAAAATGTTCAGGAGGAAATGAGATTCTGGAAAAGATTTGTTGTTTTATTTTTTTAAGCAATGCAATTGTTTCCATTGATTTCTAGGTCTTTTTAGTGCTTTCATGTTACTGGTTTCTTCTCTTCAGCCAATTAGGTCTTGCTGCCTGATCTTGAATCCTGCCTTTTAGAAAGGTTTTTGAATGATATCTAATAGTCTGATCAAATTAGGAGGTGTGGTCTCTTATGCAGAGTGTAAAAGATTTTGCCCTGTCAAACAGTCTACAGGGAATTAGGGGAAATAAGCATGTTTTATGGGAAACACCAAAAACTCATGTTTTAAAGACAGCAGTGAGTCTTTTCTGTTCTGATTCCTGTAACTACTTTAAAGCTTTGTGTTTGTAAACCCTCTATCCAGTCCACATATTTGCTAGTTTTTTATATTTGATAATTCAATTTCAACGCCATATTTTCCCAGATGTTTTAGAGATTTGGGAGAGACCTCTCCTTTTAAAAACAGCTGTCTCCTCATCTCAGGGTAAGGGCAGCTGTCAACACCAGATGTACAATACAAGATGCAGCAACAATTAGTAACCACTTGCCAAAGATGAAGGAAGGAGTGTGCAGTGGTGATTAGGGAGCAGCCGGGGACAGAGATCATTAAATCAATTAGAGCACTTGGCAAAAACTCAATGAACAAAATGAAAATACTGTTACATTTTCGGCCCCTGCATAATTAACTGTGCATTTTCTCGCAGGTTCTGAGGAGAATCACCACCTTTAATTCCAGGCTGCTTTAATTCCGGAGATCTGCAGTTCGTAGGCAAGACATACAACAACAGTGCAAATTCACTACTGTGGCTGTACCTTACTGTAGCTGATGTATGTAGGATGATGTATGAAGGTTTCATAGCTCTATTCAGCCATTTTGCTGTGTGTTGTGTATTGCATTCCTCTCTGCAGGCATGCTTTACTCTCCACAGTTTGCTTTGCAGATATCAGGAATGGCTCTATCCCACCAAGCACTATCATCCTCTTTCTGCCTTACAGAGCTGGCTGTCCTGGGGAGACCTGTACCCATGCAGTTATTTTCAGCCAGGGTAAAAACAGCTGCAACAGCAAGAGCATTTCACTGCAGTTAAGGATGGTAATTTCAGTCTGCAGGGAGCCCTTCCAGCGAGGACAGCATCCCAGGCAGGCTTCACCAGGCCTATTGCTACGTTCTTTGCTTTTTTGGTGATGCAGATGTCTATTTCCAACAGCCTTTTCTCCTTCTGCTGGCACCTTGCACCATGTGCAATACTTTCTTCCCAAAAACTATTTCGGTAGGAACTAGCGAATCCTCTTCCTGCATTTGTTAGAAGGCACAATAAACCTCATCGCCCTTCTGCAACATCCCCCAGCTATCTGAAGGAGGAAGCAGAGAAAAATCTCCTTAGTTGGCTGTTTTGCTTGGCTGTATAACTTCTAGATCACTGTGACAACCTGGAAACTCAGCTGGGCTCTTTCCCCCATGCCCATGCCTCTCCCATTTGTCTACCAAGATCTGGCTAACGAGCAGCCCTAATCCTGGGGCTCTAGTGAAGGCTTCCTAGCCCTGCAAGATTTCCTTGAAAGAACTGAAAGCCTTAGGAATCAGGCAGGCTTTCACTCACTTTTCTTTGAAAGTCTCCTCAACAAGCAGTTTGGATGTTGAGTGGAGAGGTGGGGTAATAGCGAGCACGGGACATTCATGGGTCCTTCCACCAACACTGAAGTACAGAGGGAGCAAATGGATGTCAGCCCTGGGGCTTGACTGACTCAAATGTGAACAAGATGATACACACAGAAGAGTCCAATAATTTTTCTAGATTTGAGCCCTTTCAGATGACGGAGGAAATGGGCATGAATTTTGCTTCCCAGAAAGCAAATATCTGGAAGACTTGTCAAAATTCATTAGACTTAGTCCAGAGCTTCTCTGGCTCTGGACACTGTGTTTTTCCAGGGTTATTTATGAAGAGGGTGTGGTCAGACAAATGCTGGGGCAAGGGACGCTGTCAAACTGAACAAGATGTTATCCTGGCACAAAGGGAAACCCGATGCCTCTGTCAAGAGCCAGTGGATAAAACCAACCTTAAACCTATGCAGAACATCAGCAGGGAGGACTTAATTCCACAAAAGGACATATTTTCCTGCTTAATGAGTCACTGACGTTTTTCAAGTGTTGCAATATTGCCATGAATCTGTACTTGGTGTCTCTGCTCATTCAACTCCTCTGGAAATTTGGAATATGGAGGTTGTCTGTAGCTTCTGCTACATTCAACTGTTGAGACCACTTGGCTTTATCAGTTTTGGCAAACTTACCTGGAGTCTTGCAAGGCCTAGGTGCACCTACGCACATCCAGATCAGCAAAACATCAGATGTCCTCTGAAGCAATTGTTGGTGATGACATATTTTGTGACAGGAAATGATTGCAAAATACCAGGTTCTCAGGTTTGAAAACTTCTGTCCTGTTCAGAAACATAGATACAAGCAGTACATTTTGAACACAGATTTTTTTGCGTTTTGTTCTGGGACAAAAATCAAAACCATTTTTCAGGATTTGTTGTTTAATCATTAACACCTAGGCAGCTGGTTAATTTGTTACTGTTACAATTTCTGATTTTCCACTGGGAAAAAAAAAAAGCAAAGTTAAAGTTCAACCATTAATATTGAATGTGCCCATGCCAATCAAACAAGGGACAAGCCATTACAATATCTCACTGAATCGCTCTGTGGATAATTGCCTTGGCAATATTAAGGAATCAGACTGGTAGATCCATTAATATAATTTTGATTCACTAGTGTAACAAAGTTCAAAACAGCCTTGAATGATTGCATCCTTATCAGGCTGGAGGAGGGAGCCCTCTCACTGTGCCTTCTGGTGGAACGACCCAGCAAGAGCTGCAAGGTAATCAATCTTCCTATGGATCACCTGAAAAGGAAGCTATGGAGAAAGAAAAAGCAGGAGTTCCCCATGCAGGAAGATGTCTGGTGGTTTATGTTGGAACAGACCTATTCAGCATCTGATTAAAATGATTGAGGTTTATGGTGGTATATGAAATGTAAGCAGACACATGAAACCCCCCAAACAAACAAAAAAGCCTTTATTCCTCTTCTACTGAACTCCTCAAAGCTTTGTTCTACCCAGAAATTGTATCGATTTTCCAATTCACTGCCACCTTATGGCATTTCAGAGAGACAACACTTCAGTAATGTCTCTCAGACACTTCACACTTCCAGGCAGCCTCCCTGGGAACTTGGATGTTACAGAAACACAGCAGCTGTAAAAGTGCCCCGTGCATCCAGATTTGGAACAATATTAATGCCTGAGATGCTGGGTTATAATAGCTTGTGAAAACTGATCATTAAAATGTCAATTCTATTTATATTTGCAGCTTCTAATGGGAGGTCATTTCATCAGCCAAGGGGCCAAAAATAAATATGGACTTTGCAATGTTGTCAAAAGAGAATCTTTCCATCTAGAAAAGCAACCAGCTCACTCCTGACTCTCACAAGTGATTTTAATTGTCAGTCTGCTTTTGAAATTGAGGATGAAAGCTTAACAGATGCCCTTACTGTGTACTCAGGTTTTTTTCTGAGAGTAGTCTTAGCTAAGGAAACAACCTATGAAAAGATGAACAGAAATTGGAGGTACTTTTTAGTTTTTCCATCCCTTCAAATACATAATAATCCTCCTTTAAAGCACACTTGTGCGATGTCCTGGTAGATGAGAAGACACAACTTGAATGGACAGGCTTTGGAGACTTGGTTGGTTAATTATGACTTGGAAACATGGCCAGGATTGCCTAATATGAAATATTGCAGCTGGGATTTTTGCAATATGCGTTCCCCAAGTGGATGGATAGGCTTGATATTCAAAAAAGTGTCATTAGCAGCAACAAAGTTGTGGTTTTGATGCAGATTTGTTTGGTACTGAAGAGGAAACGAAGTGATTTTAGGGAAGGGCAATACTAGATATAGGAGGACAAGCACAAAGTTGCTTACCTGAAGTAGTAGCCTTCTTCTCTCTAAATGAATGAAGTTGAATTCCCATTTTTATTATCTGGTTGTAGGCTCATTTCAAAGCTTTAAGGGACGTTTTTCAAACGGGCATCGTAAGTATAAATTATGCATCGGTCTGATTTTTATTTACCACTATTATGAGTAACAGCAAATGCTAAAAAGCAAAGAGCTCACCCTCCCCCATCTGCTATTTTTCAGCCTGCCAACTTTTTTTAAGAAACAAAGCTCGGCTGTCTCTTCCAAGTCCGTTCTCCTGTTTATGTAGTCGCTTGAAAGAACTTTATCAGAAAACAAGAAAATGTGATTTGCGATCCTCAAGGCCAGGAAAAATAATTTCAGGCTCATGACTGGAATGCCTGGTGGTGCATTTCAGGTAGAAGAGAGCTGACCACTGCCTGGTTGCATATTTACTTTGTCTTTTTTTTTACGTAAGAACAGTCATCAGAGAACTAACCCAATCTGTAGCCCTAATTTTTTGACAACAGCTCTACCAAACAGGAGAGAAAATGTCATTTTCACTGTTGGCAGCTTAGTGGAACTGTGTCTCAGCGAGGTTTGACACAGTTGTGTCTCAGAGTGGGGCCTGAACAACGAGGACTGTAGGGTGGCTTGAGGTGCTGTGACTTCAGAGTGGCTCTTTCAGCCCTTGTTAGGGCACACCAATCTCACCTGTCAGGTTCTGTGCAGCACAGAGCTGCACGGGGAGATCACGAAGAATCAAACCTTAAATGATCCCATGGCCTTTGTAGCAGGTAAAACTATTCATCATTATGAGGCAGGAAAAAAGGCTTCCAGCAAACCAAGTACCCTGGGGCAAGCAAACTGCTGAACAGGACCGATTTGAGAGACCGACTGGGTTTGTTTTCTGCTTTGGAAAACAGCTCTTGTAAAGGATAAATTTTAGCTGCCTTTGGCCAGGTCTTTGTTTGCTCACATAGGAATGATGTTCAGAACAGGGCTGGAAAAAAAGTCAATCTGGCGATATTTTGATGCCTTGAAAAGAAAACAGCAGCTCTCAGTTAATCTCCAACACCGGCAAAATATGCTTCGGCTCGTCCAAGTTATTTTGTTTGTGGTATAAACTATTCTGGCAAGAGCACTTTTTCTTTTAATGGCATAAGCAAGCGGTGCTCAATTTTTTGCTGAGGTCGGCCGAGTAATTTCACGGAGGTCACAGCAGACAGCAGTTCTCCAGCGCCTGCTTTGCCAGGGCTGGGAACCGGCGCCCCGGGGATGCTCCAGAGCCCTGAAGAAGCACTGGATTTTCCCGTGGCCGGAATGAGGGCCAGGGCCAAGCTCCGACTACCCACGGTGGCAGCAAGAACTGGGGCTGTGAGGGCATTTAAGTGGCTCCAGCACAGCCCGTGTGTCCTGTGAGCAGGTCTTGCTGCGAGCAGCTGAACTGGGAGAACTTTCTGGGAGAGCCTTGATCCTCCCTCCCCGCTCAGCAGTTCCTGCAGAATCCGGGGCTCCCCAACTCCTCGTGTGCCACATTCCCGTCACATCACAGCCCTCCGGATGGCAGGGACATGGAGAGGGACTGCTGACCAGGGCGTGCGGTGACAGGGTCGGGGGAATGTCTTCGAACTGGTTTAGATGGTGTATGAGGAAGAAATTCTTGGCTATGAGGCCCTGGCACAGGTTGCCCAGAGCAGCTGCGGATGCCCCATCTCTGGAAGCGTTCAAGGCCAGGCTGGACGGGGCCTGGAGCACCCTGGTCTAGTGGGAGGTGTCCCTACCCACGGCTGGAACTGGATGATCCTTTAAGGTCCCTTCCAACCCACACCATTCTGTGATTCTGCGCTCCTATGACACCACCCCGCGCCTCAGCGCCATTGTCTCTCCGGGCTCCACGAGGCAGAGCCGCAGCACCTCGGGCACTAAAACCCCCTCCCGTGTTTTGGGCACAAATCCCGCTGTTCGGGGGCTCCACGCGCGCCGCCCCACGCGCGCTCCCGGCGGGACGGGCCGCGGGGTCGCGCCCGAGGGGCGGTGCCCACCCGCGCTGCGCATGCGCACCCC
>VYZS01107354.1:0-24103 GCA_013400695.1 Neodrepanis coruscans | reverse complement strand
AGGGCAGGAGGGGCTGGAGGAACTGTTGTGCTGGAAGGGGCATGGGGGGCACTTTTAATGAGCTGTGCAAAGAGCTTGTTCCAACAGCTTCTAATGAACTCAATGTCTACAGCCTCTTGGCTTGGTAACAGCTGAGGCAGCCAAATCTGCTAAAAGGAGCTCTGAGCAGGCAAATAGGGCCCAGTGCCTTCAGAGAACAGACTTGACTTCCTTGGTGGCCATAGAGCAATTTAAAATTAACTTGGATGTAATGAGTCCTCCTAGTTAGAACAAGGAGACTTTAAGAACTTCCAGAAGAAAAATTATGTTGCTTGCACTGGAAAGCAAAGACTTTCCAGTGAAGGCTGGCTTTGTGGGGAGAGTGGTGGGTGATGCATATGTAGGCGAGTGGTGGGCTGAGAGCTGGGTGACCTGCGAGGTGGAGTGGAACTGTATCCTGGACTGGAGATAACAGCAGTAGCACAAACAGGCAGGGATCAGTCTAGAGAGCAGTGGTTGTAGCATGATTATACATTCATACACAAAGTCCATCTCTGCTATGTATGTGCTTGGTGATGTAGAAAGGCCAGTTTCACAAAACTGGAAGCAATGGTCAGTTAATTTCTGAGAGGAAGAATTTCAACAAGCAAGATAAGTGAAGATAACTGAAAGGGTGTCTATGTTTTACCATGTGCAATGTGATCTTCAGTTCAGAGAGAGGGCAAGCCTAGAGAAGAGCAAGATGGCCTGGCATAGGGAGGATGTGAAAGCAACAATACTTGAGTGGGGGGAAAGTGAAATGGGCAATTGGGTGCTAAGAACCATAGAAAACATGTCTGACTCCTGCATGCATCTGCAACAGTTGGACTCAATGATCATAAAGGTCTTTTCCAACTTAAATGATTCTATAATTCTATGGAAAGGAGGAATTGAGGAAGAACACCCTGGGCAGGGTGTTGGGGGCAATTAACATAAGTGTGTGATAATCTGTTGCTAGATGAGCAATGCAGAAGAAGACGTATTCAGTGAAGCATTTTTGTTCTGTACTCGACAAAGTGCTGATAGACCTTTAGCATAAGAAGTTCACTCGTAATGAAATACTTTTACTGTGACAGTAACTAAAGTACATACATCCAACCCCGGCTACTTTAAGATCTATAAGTTTAAGTGACTTTCATACGTTAATTTTGTTAAAAGCTGTCTGAGATATTTTGTGAGCAAATAAACAGAGTGCATCACTAGAACCCCCAGAGTAGATGGGTTCACCAGGAATGCTGACCACAGGTCAGGCTGATTTGTAGCTCCCCTTGGGAAGTAGATTTCAAAAAAAGGTGTGAGATAGCAATACGTAATATTGAAATGTATGTCATATCTGAACATCTGTAATATGTTCAATGTGTAATTAGCTGAACATGGCTACAGACTGGCTACCCACAGCCAAGAGAACAAGGGAAAGTTGACCAAGAGTAGTGAGAGTCAACCAGGCTGCTGTTTGCTGAAGAGGTGGCTTTTTGCCACACACTTGATTTGCCCACTTTATCTGAGCTTCAACTGTCTCATTTTAAAATAGAGAAAATTCTTCTTTTTTATTTTTTCCTAACTACAAAATACTTCAAAAGTTTAAATTTAAATGTTTAATAAGCTTTATGTCATTTTAACAGAGCAAAAGCTATTCCCTCTTGCAGCTTTTGCCCTTGTGTTACTGGCCCCTTTCTAGCCACTCTGGAAATAGCCAGTGGGAGCAAAATGACTCCACTGGCAGGAAGGCTGGTAAACAGGCCCTGGGTTAGGTCCAGATTACATAATGTTTACAGGAGCTGGGTTAGCAAAAATCAGGTTCACATATCCATCCTGCTGAGGAACAGGCAGTGTGAGTGAGGGGGCCAGTAGCACAGTCACAGATGTGACATGACAACACTTCGTGTCTTTTTGCACCAAGTAGTTCTGTACATCACAGGTAGAACGTTCCTTTATGGTAGCAGTGGCATAAGAGGGCTTGCAAAGCTCCAAAATATCTCTTGGTATTGGAATCAAGGTCCTGGAGGAGCACTGTTAGCCACTTGTTTGCCTGGTCATAGGGTGATGGGGCTGTGATGACTTTGTAGCATTCAGAGGTTGATGGAGAAAAAACAAAGCTTGGCAGTGCCAAGGCAGGGCTTCTTTGGGCACTGAATCTGCCGGATCGGGAAGCTGAGGGCACTGGGTCTCATGGAGAACAAGGTCCAGCTTAAGATCCTTTCAGGCTGACAGTGGGGACTGATGGCTTGTGCATATCTTGGTGCTATGCCTGGGTGAGCCAATCTGCCTTATCTGACCTACATTCCCTGCCAGAACCTCCTTTTCCTGGGCACCTTGTCTGCCCTACCCTGAGATCTCCAGCTCTCGTGCCCCCAGGAGACTACTTGAGGCTTGGCTCCCTCTGTCGTAGCTCAGCTGGTCCCCCAGTGTGGAAAATCCCCAGTGCTTTCAGTGTAGCAAAGACAGGATCCGTGTCTGGAGGGGCAGAGGTCAATCCCAAGGCTCTTGAGCAACAGGAAGAAGAGCTCCTGCAGTCCAGAGCCATCAGCACTTTCCTGGAAATCATTAAATGGTTATAGGTCTTGTGATTGGGTTAATTTTATTTTAAAGTTCTTATGTGCCCCCTGAACTTTGATAAACTGACTGTTGGAAAAAATAAATATGAAACTGCAGGGAGGTGAGAGAAGTAGGAGTCTGACAGGGATGCAGTGGAGGGATTAAAGGATAAAGATTGTGTGGGGGTGATGGTGCCACACACATCAGCAGATGCAGCTCAGCTCATTCTGGGGCAGCCATAGCCAAATCCCTAAAGGACCATTCTCCTCACATTTATTATCATCTATTGTTTGTGTACTAACAAACATTCTGTGCCCTGGGGGCTTTAATTAGTATTTGCAAAATATCTTGCAAGCAAAAACCTTTCAATTTCATATACAGTTTGGTTCAAATTTATTAATGGCTTTACTCTGTTTTGGTTTGGAGTTTTTTTGTTGGTTTGGGAAGTCTTGCTCCAAATCAAAGTTATTCTGAAGTGGTCTTGTTCCTTTTTTTGTTTAATGATGGTCCTATCTTAGATGAAAAACTTGTTTAATATAGGTGCAATTCGTCCTTTTTTGGGGTAAAATAAATTGGATAAACAGCACTACAGCTTTCTTCAAGTGGTTTGCTGTTGATCCATACAGGTTTCAAAAATTTAGGAAAGCCTTCCACATAGTAGTTCTTTCTGGCCTATTTCAGTTTTACCCCTTGGCTTTTGATCTTGCAGTGAAGATGAGTTATTAGATTCATGCTGTGTTTCATTGCCATGTTTTCCAGAACATTTTCCATAAACTAGAGAATAAATATCCATTATTGAATAGTTTTCTAAATTGTACTCCATCTATTTCATAACTTCAATTAAAACCTTTACTGATACAGTCTTGTATCAAGGCATTGTTAAATATTTTCAGTTGTTCTACTCCTGTAGAAAGTGAAGTGTCTATTTTGAAGTTGACTTTGTTGGAAGTTTCCTTGCAGGAAACTGAAGAATATTTTGCCAGTGGAAGAAAAAAATTATTTATACAGCTCTTAGAGATCAAATGGAAAAGGACTTAATCAGAGCAAAGCTATTTCTTTGGTGTGTTGAAAAAAACAGTGTAAAGAAGAATTATCAGTTGCCACAGGAATGAAACCACTAATCTAGTGTGCAAACAGTTTAAAACATAATTCTTTATTTTTGCAAAGTTGAGAACTGCCAGGTTTGATGCTCTGATCCTGCTGGTTTGAGGGAAGTGCAGCATGGGGAGCTGCCAGATTCCAGGACTGAGCTGGGAGCCTGAGGGTTTTACTGCACACTATCTCATATGTCATTTTACTGGGATCTAAAATTAGTTCTGAATGTGGTCTTTAAATCCAGATCTTGGAAGCTTTATACGAAGCATTGGCAACGCTACAATTAATGTATGCTTTGTGAGCAGAATCACTTGTGAATGCAAAGCCCAAGAGCTAAAAACAAGTCAGAAATTCTGTCATTCTGGCCATTTTTCAAACCCTCACTGGAGATGTATTGAAGGATATTGGTTTTGACCCCATTCAGCCCAGGCCTGCATCGAAGTGTTCACAGGTGGTCAGGCAGGTGGTGTCTGTGCTGCACCCTCAGACACTGCAGCTGAGACTATGCTATCCCCAAAACTCAGCTCCCTACAGTTCCCAGCCATGGCAGGAAGCAGAGCCATCATCTCCATTGCAGAAGTCCGGCAAGCCCAGACCCAGTCCAGGGGAGGAAGGTCCCATCAGAGGGACAGAGGTGCCTTTGAGTAGCAATTCAACCTGCTCAACAAGCTGGAAAAGTGATAAAATAAATAGTTCTGTGGCTTCCAAGCGATTTTCAGCTGTTATTTATAGTGCTGTGGGCACTCTGCCACACAGTCACTGACAATATCCCTGTTCAGTCCTACTGTGGCTGAGCCCAGCTCTGCACTGGGCTCCCCCAGGGCTCTCCCCTCTTGTGCTTGGGGCCGCTCTCCTGACTTCCTTCCATCACTCATTATTTTGGCCATGACTGTCATGACAAATGGCTTTGGTCTCATTTGTGCCTCCTGGGCATGGATTCACTCTGTGTTGTGGGGGCACTGGGCTTCTGCCAGCCCTGGCCAAGGCCAGGGCAATGCTGGCCATGGGCAAGCTCCCTGCCTGCAGGAAGCAGTGTGACACCAGGGCACTTGATTTACTGACTTCCGTGGGGACTGGGATGGGTTGCCATGGAATGGTTTCTCACAGATCTCTTCGGGGCCTCTGATACAAGAAAAGAAGAAACCTTTCTGTGTCCTATTTGCCTGTTGCAAATGTGGGGAACATACATCTCTCAAGGCAGTTTTTCCATAGCCATGCAGAGCACAGTCTATGGAAGTTGGAGAGAAAGCACAAATATGAACCGAGTCAGATACTGGGACACCTAAGGATGTTGTCTGCAATGCCTGCTGAGGATTAACACCATAATTCAACATGGTGGGACAGCCTCTACGTTCCAGAGGTTCCTTGGTTGGTGCCTCTGCACTGCCACCCTGCAGCATGTGGGAAGCTCAGGCAGCTGAGGATCTGGGGCTTGCTGTGATCTTGGGGTCAGTCCTGAATGTCTACACAATGTAGGGGGAAGATGTTGTACCTGATGGAAATGACTTGTGAGAAATGCTGTATCTTCATGCATTTTGCCTGTCCAACTGTCTCCAAGTGACAAGATGTCTTTGTAATGCCACAGCTCACTTTTCCTCTCCTCCTTTTGCAGGAAGGAAGATGTCTCTATGTGATCCTGCTGATGGCCCTGTACTGGTGCACGGAGGCACTGCCCTTGGCTGTGACGGCTCTGCTGCCCATCGTCCTCTTTCCCTTCTTAGGGGTCCTCCCATCTAAAAAAGTTTGCCCACAATACTTTTTAGACACCAATTTCCTCTTCCTCAGTGGTTTAATCATGGCCTCGGCCATTGAGGAGTGGAATTTACATCGCAGGATTGCACTCCGGGTCCTCATGTTGGCAGGAGTCCAGCCAGCCAGGTGACTAAGGGAGCAGGGGGAATCTCCATGGGGAATGTGAGCTGCAGGAGCTTGGGAAGCAGCTCTGCTGTGGTGGTCCTTGATGCAAATGTCTCCCATACTGGGGGCTCTCCACACCCACTTTTCTCCAGCTCCTTGAGTTTTTTTCAGCTGTTTGCCTTTGCTCAGAGGCCAGTGGAACACAGGGAGAATGGTTTGCTTCAGCCCCGTGTTTGTGCTCTATCCAGTTACAGAGTAGTCACATAAGTCCTTTTTGCTATTGTTTTGTTACCCCTGAACATGAGCTTTTCCTCCTATAGCTGTAATGTGTCAGAGAACTTGTCACACTGAAGAAATTCAGCTTCTCCTTTTTTCTCTCTTCCAGACTAATTTTAGGGATGATGTTGACAACGTCTTTCCTGTCCATGTGGTTAAGTAATACTGCCTCCACTGCTATGATGCTTCCAATTGCAATTGCAGTTTTAAAAAGCCTCTTTGGGGAGAAAGACACACCTAAGGATATGAACAGGGAAAATGAAGAAAACCAAGGTAATTGAGACAGGGCAGTAGTATAACCCAGCTGAGGTCTGCCCTGCTGCCATCAAATATGCCCCATGTTCCTTGGGTTGCAGCTTGATCTCAGTGCTGGTCCCACTTTAATGCACACTTTATTCCCATGATGGAAGAGTACTGGTATAAAACTCCCTTTTATCCTGCCCCTTCCTCATGTCATGCAGGAGGCAATGCTTATGAGTTGCCTGGAAAACCAAGAAGTGGTGGTGCCCAGCCAACCTGCTCCATAAACCTGTTGCTGGCACAGGTTAAAGTCCAGCTCTGTGGCACAGTGATGGTGATATTTATGGGGATAGCTGGAGCCAGGGAGGACTGTAGGTGGGTGCTCTGTAATGGTGTAGGGACAGGCTGGGTCCCTCTCTGGGGCACACAGGGCTGACCTCTGCTTGGGACAGGCACATCCTCCTCTTGTTTTCCTGTTTTTCCCCCCATGAAACTGGAGCCTGAGCTAGAGGAGAAAGCCAGGACTCAAGGGAAGGTGGCAGGTTAAATATCTATTTATAAAGTTCTTTGTGGTTTTTCTATCTTGATGCTACTGTTTGGTGTTGTTCCTGAGCAGATCATGGACAGGCTGGGTCAGAGATATGTGGTCAGGTAAGGGCTAAAAGTTCAGGCTTCTGGCAGATGGTGATGAGAAACAACATACCAGAAATGAAGTCCTGAAGTCCTCTCGGCAGCTATTGCTGACAGCTGGAGCAGTAGTCACAGCTTCTCCTTCTCATACTAATTAGTAATTCATCTGCCTCTGTGGTTTAAAAGGAATGGCTTTTTGGTTTCCACTGAGTCCTAAGGCAGATAAATGAGTTCCCAGAAGACTGAAACATGTGCACACCCTAATAAAGCTATAATTAATCATCATTAATGTCTAGGAATCATGAGATATTCGCACTCCAAGTTTGCTTTAATACATTTGCTTTATGAATTTTTTGCTGTTCGCATGTATTAAAATCAACTTCATTGACTTCCTTGCTATAATTTCCTGTTCTGTAGAAGCATTGTGTTTTGTTAGTCTGCTTTTAAACTTCTTGACCCCAACCTCTGAAATTGACTGTTTAGTTGTGACTAAATACAGTAGAGTTTTGGAACATGTGAAAAAAAGATCCCTATCTTGTCCTAAACACTGTCAAGTACAGAATTAACACCTTTAACTCTCAACACTTGCAGTGATGAGAGAAGCCAGAAAAGGTGAAAGGAGAGGCACACAGGTAGAAGAATGAATAAAGGGATGCTTTGCAAATATCATGTGGTGGTGTGATGTATCTTTTTTAAGGTAGAGTCTTTTAAAAGTCATAAATACAAGTGAAGGAGTCATCATCTATAAAATGCACAACATCAAAATGCAAGTTTTCTTACAGAATTTTTTATTTGAACTTTAGTGTCCCAAGGTGGACTCATCCTTTTCTGTAATCTTTCTGAAAGGATGAGCAAAGCTGAGTTCCTTGAAGGAAGCTCTAAACCTGAAGCCAATAAAAAGTGACAAATCTGATATTAAATGTGGGAGGGGAGAGGTACAGGTGAGCTGTATGCAGGGGATTCCTGTCAATATCACCTGCAGTCAGGGCTGTTGCAGTTATTTTTTTTTAACTGACTCGAAACCTTGATGAAAGTAAGGAATGAACTTTTGAGAGAAAGGTGTACTTATTCTATAGTTTACCAAACTTTTATAATCTAACTGAATCTCTGTTCCAAAAAAGACATTTATTTGCAAAGGGGACTGTATGTGGAAGTAAACTTGTACAATGGCATATGATAAGGTCAGTTTGCACATCAACTTTGTTTTATAACACTGTAGTAGAGTCCATGAGGCTAAAAAACTTGAATGACTAAAAATACTAATTAAAAATATATTAAAGAATATGTGTCAATATAAAAGCACTTGATTTGCTGAAAAAATCTCAAGAAAGGTGTGAAACCAGGTTGGTGTAGGGCTTTTCTTACACACAGAGTACCAGGGCAGTCTCTTCTCAGTTGGTCACACTTTTTTCCTCGTGAGTGAATCTCAAGCTTTCAATCACTTATGGCTGTGCTCAACCACATGGGCAGCATGTTATAGATCAGAAACTACTTGCATGCTTGTGTCACTGACAACTAAAACTAGGTGTAATGTTTTGACACTATTGGCTAGTGATGCAGGAGGGCAGTTAGTGAGCTTGGGTGGCTGAAGTCACAGCTGATTCTTGTGGATCAAAGCAGGGTTATAAATTGAACACCCAAAGGCTTTTTTTAACTTCTATAATTTTCCTTTTTGTGGTGGGTTATAGATTCCCTGCAATTCTCTGTGACATCTCCAGTGAGAGGTGTATGACAGGCTGGAAGCTGCTGTGCTAGTGAGCTTTCTCTGCTTCTGCCCACTAACCCATCATTGGCAATATTTCATTTCTCTGAGCACCTTAAATATCGCCAGGTAAAAATCAAAAGAAAATATTTGCATTCCTTATTTCCTTCATGTAGAATATCTTCTGTAAATTCAGCATAACTGCAGTCAGTGCTTGAGGTGCAGTTCTGAGTTACAAACTTGAAAATAACGTCTCTAAGGGGCAGGTGGAAAATTTGCATTTTTTGGCACTGCTGCCTGGTTTGATTGCCTAACCCCAGGCAGGGGATGGTTGCAGCACTGCTGCCTGCATCCCTCAATGGGTGGAAATATTCATTCTCAGGTTTTTTCAACTCTTTAGAAATGATAAAAATGTTACTAAAGCCAAAATTATCTAGGAAGAGTATTTCTTCCTCTTAGGTATATGAGGTATTTTGGTCAAATGGCCACAGAATCCTCATACTGGTCTGTGAGATGTGTGTACAGCTGCATTCTACCTCAGTTATCTTTGGCCTTTTCTGACTTGTGGACATGTAATCATTTTCAGTGCCTTTTTACAAGTTTCATAGGAAAAGCCCTGCAGTATGCCTGGCTTTTCTTTGCATGGTTACCTTTGCAAACCTTCCTTGGGAGATAATTCACAGATGGTCCTGGCCAGCTGGAATGGGAGTTTGGGCTTAGCAGGGAAAAAAAAATTGAAAAATGTTGTGGTAGAATGAAATCTGTCTTTGTAGAGCCAGGACTAAGCTTGAGTGAGACAGCAGTGTAAGAGGCCTTGGGCTAAATGTATTGGGGAATCAACAGTCAACCACAGGTTAATGTCCATCCTTCTAATTACATCCATCACTGCAAGGTTGGGATGAAAGCTCAGCATGTGTGTGCTCAAGTCAATTAACTCCAATTCAACAAATTAACAATGTGTAAAACATGACACCGCAAAAATCCTTGATTAACTGAGCTGGAAGGAGCTCAGTGTCTTTGGTCACACATGAGCAAGTCCAGAGACTTTGACCACTGGCTGCTCTCCATTCCCTGCTTTAGGTCTCTAGGGCATATGAGGTGGAAGAGGGTGGAGTTTTGGGCTGAGGAGGGGTGCAAGGAAATGTGGAGACTGCTGGGGTGGCAGTACCAGGAATTGGGCTCTGTGTGTAGTGGACTGCAGAGCCCAGGGATGAGCAGGGACACAGACCTCTGGGCCCAAAAACATAGGAGAGCACAGGAAAGGCAGAAAAGTCAGTGATGAGGGGGAAGGGCCACCAGGGCTAAAGGTGGATAAAACTCACAAACATTAAAGTCCTGAAAGGAACATGGAAGATGGGATTTGATAACACATCTTCCAACCTCACCAAATCAAGCCATGAATACAAATGCCAAGAGCCTGACTGTCAGGTCTGGTGACAAACAGGAATTGTATTGCATTTCCATCTTTTGGTTTCTGAGTTCTCCCATGTGTATCTGTGATTGAGAGGTGTGCAACTCCTACTTTACTGTCAGAGATCATTGGTCATACTGGTCAAAATATCCCCCAAGTGCTCGCTGTGTTCCCTGTGGTTGGTGATAAAGAGGACAGTGAGGCAGAGCCCATGTGGAGTATGCAGGAGGGTCCCTGGGAACTGGGTGCACAACAGGGTCCCCATGGGGTGGCCCTAAACTTGTGCCAGGGACTGGTTGCTCAGCTTGCAGGGTCTGTCATTTGTGGAGGGGTGATGGGTTTGAAATGGTCTTTGCTGTCAGGGTGGCTTTTGGAGGACCTGGTACAAAACCTAATCCCCCAATTATGCCTCACTCTTACATTTAAAGAGGAAATGAGAGCTTTTTGGTGACTGCACTAGATGTTTGTAGGGGATAAAATTCTCATCCCATGGGAATGAAGCTCAGTGACAAGAAGTGCCCCTGCTCTACCTTGGGGAACCTGCCTTACAGATACATCGGGTCTAGCAGTGTTTCTTCCTAAGAATGACTTACTGTTATCTTCACAAAAAAGTCTCACCCCAAACCCATGACTTGATTAGGGATGCCCTGGAACTCCTGGCTGTGTTAGCAAATCCCAAAGACTGACCTGTGGCAGAAGTAGTAAAGGGATCAAGTACCTGTGGGTGTTGGAGGAGAAGCTGGTGCTGTGGTGGGACCAGAGCAGTGGCAGGAGGAGACAGGCTTGTTTATCCCTTGCCAGGTTCTCCAGACCCCATGCCCCTGGTGTGAGATCACCCTTCATTTGCACAGCCCCTCCTCTAAAATGGCAGTTGTTTCCTCTGTCCATCTGTTTAGTTCAAGGAAAATTTTCCAGATGCTTTGAACTGTTTTAAAGTCCTCATCTTTCTTTTTCAGCATCTTTACAGCAGAATAAACTTTACACTGTACCAACTGAGATGCAGTTTCTGGCAAGTACTGAGGAGTAAGTTAACTATAAAGTTTGTATTAGAGAGTTGAGAAAGAATGATCCCCTGAGCTAGACCAAGTTTTAGGAATTTGAAATTCAATCATCTCAATGTTTTGATTTTACCAAACATCCCAGTCACTAGCAGCCTGTTGATAGAAACCCTCCTCTGTGTGTCCAGCATCCCTCTGCACGTCCAAATCATTGCAGAGATTTTTTTTCAGCCACACTGAAATTGTAGCTAGAGGTGTCTCCTGCTGGGAAATTTGTGTCTTGGTTTTCTCAGGAACATCAAATGTGTGAAGCAAATGATGTAAAACCCCCGAGGATTTACATGATGGTGATGGTCCTGTTTTGATAACAAGGATGGGAAAGAAGCATCTTTTCAGGATCCCAGGAACAGATGTTTCTTTCCTCTCAGTGATATCAAATTTTAGTTTTGTTTTTTTTCCTTTTAGCAGTCCTGTAGACTTTATGCTCAGTGTTACAAATTGCTGAGGGGCTGGGCAAGGCATGTGCACCCTCAGCTCCTATGGACAGGTGCTGAGGGTGCTCTGTCCTCTGCAAGGCTGACAGTCCCACGTGGCTGTTCACCCAGCAGACCCCTCTGCAGCACTGAGCTGCTAAGGTGTCCTTGAGGACAGAGTTAGCTTGGATTTCTAAAAACTGGGAATTTTCATTCTGTCAAGGCTCTGAAGTGGTTGCACTGTATTTAAACCAGGGCTTTCACTGGTTTCTTTTTTTGTACTATTTTTAAGCAAAGATCTATCAGAGGAGAAGGAGATTTCCAGTGATGCTCTCGCAGACATAAAGAAAGAGGAGGAATACAAAGCAAATATATGGAAAGGTTTCCTGATCTCAATCCCATACGCAGCCAGCATTGGAGGTACAGCAACGCTGACAGGAACTGCACCAAACCTAATCCTTCTGGGACAGCTGAAGAGGTATGGGAGGCTGTCCTGGGGAGTGTTGTAAAACCTGGAAGACTGAGACATATTCACCATCCCTGGTTTGGAAAATTCATGTCCTTCCAGAACATTTTGGGAAATGAAAACAGAGAGTGATTCCACCAGCCTTAGCTGTAAGAAGCAAGTTTCCAGTGTAGCCAGGGAGGCTGTCAACCAAACTGGAGCATATGTGCTTCACCTTACTGATGCTCTTAATCCCATTGAATTTAATAGGACTTGACTCCATGCTTACAATTAACCTGGTAACTGTTTTGATGAAGCAGGCTGTGTAGTGCTTTGTGAGCAATTATAGCTACTGCTGTATGGTAAAAAGAAAAATAATGAACCCACTACTTCTGGCCTGTTTTCTTAGTCATTTAAGATAAGCCCTGTGTGCATAGGAGCAGAGATTTGTGCCAGCCTACGTACCCAGAGGTATTTCTTTAACTTTGCTGGCTTCTGTAAGTAGTAACTAGAGCCATGTCTGGCCATATGCAGCATCCCTGCAAGGTTCATGTTCAGACTCTCCAGCAGTTGTGGTAGCGAGGTTTAATCCTGGGTGTTCTGGACTATCTTTGTATGAAAGCATTTGCCATCCACAGAGAGATTTCCAGATCTTCCTTTGCAGGCTTGCATAGCTGGGCTGGGTGAGATGGGGATGGCAGGGTTTCCTGCGGGGTTGTCCTAACACAACATTTCCCACATCTCCTAGTGCCCTGGTAACTCCTAAGGCACACACAGGAGTAGTTTTTAAATTAATAGTAGCAGATTTGTGGGATATTTTGCTGCTGATTTCAGATGTTTGCTTACCCATAAATGGAAGGCTTTCCCATCTTGCATTGACTTGATTTTTCCCATTTGCTTAGTTATTTTCCAGAATGTGATGTGGTGAACTTTGGTTCTTGGTTTATGTTTGCATTTCCTTTAATGATGATTTTTCTTCTCGTGGGATGGCTATGGATCTCCATCCTGTATGGAGGAATTAACCTGAGGTATGTTGATATTCAGTATACATATGCATAGTCTTATTATACTGGCATTGTAAAATACGTGTTCATCACAATTCTCATCCTAAATCTACTGATATCACCTAGGATCATGTCCTGGAAGGTGAAGGGGTTCATAACTAACTCCAGCGTGCTCATCCTGTAACAAGTCATCTATTTTTAAAAGGCTGATATATAAATATATATATATAGATATATAAGATAGTTACATGTACTTTACCCAACTGAAATACTTACGTGTATGGAGTATGTATTATATTAACTCAGTTAAATATATAATTTTTAAAGTTGTTTTACTGTCTGACCTGGGCTTGTGGAGGTCAGTGGCAGATTTTCATTGACAGAAGGAAAAGCAGGGTCTAGCTTTGTAGGCCAAGATGAAATCTTGGCTTCCCTGGAATAAGAATCAAAAATCTCCTAGAACATACAAGTGCCAAGGTTTGTTCCTGGGGCAGCAACTTGGGTTTGGAACAGATTACTTCACAACAGGGCTTAATTTTACAACAACATGTTAATCTGTAACTGGGAATAACATGGTTTTCCGGTAAATCTTTGGTGAATACATGCAACCCCTAGTGTACACAACTTAAAGCAATTGCAGCATTGCTGTGCTGCTCATGTTGAGCCCTTTTTCCCCCTCCACACTCTCATGTGTGATAGTAACAAAGGCAGAGTCTTTCTTCCTCCAGGGACCATACAGAATTTGTAATACTTAGAGACGTCTGTAATCGTTATTTTGAGTTTAAAATGCAAATGGTGGGTGGGGGGAGAACAGATGTCCAAATATTTACAGTGTCTCAGATGTAGGCAAAAATATCAGTGGGAAAGTTTTAATCCAGAAAATGCCTAAGGCCGGTCTTTAAATTGCTGTTGGGGCTTCTGGGGAGGCTCTGTGTGCACCGTGGGATGCTCGGCCAGCTCACACTGCCGAGACCTGCTCTGCTCCACATCACACACCCATGGCTTGTGGAGTGTGAAGCCTGAGTTCCTGTGTCCTATGGTGAGGGTTTGGGCATGGTCCCAGCATTTGACCAGCACAGCCCCCGACTATCAGGTGAGAGGAGAGGCCAAAGCCCCTGGTGAAATGCAAAGTTCCTCTTGTTCTTGGAGAACGTGATGCTTTGTGTTTTGTTTGGCTCATCCCTGTCAGTACAAAGCCCGGCTGTATTGGGATAGCTGGGCCAGCACAGATACCAGAATTCCCCAGTGACAAAGCACGTGGAAGAGACGTTGCAAGGCTCCACAAGTACAGCCAAGGCTCCACAGGAGCCTGTTGGGATGCTTTGGCCATAACAACTCAGGGATAGTGGCTGAACTTTCTGTGTAGGCACAGTCCAGACAGGTCAGCTTTGCTTGAATCCAAAAGGCATTAAAAGGCTGATGTACGGGCTGGCTGAGCTGAGGCTGTTGTTAATAACACCCTCACAAAAAATAAGGAGCAGGAGTGTCTGAAGACCAACCATTCATCCATATAGAAGATCCAGCCATGATATCCCTTCAAAACAGTAAATGAATAAAGGAAGGGCAGGCACCACGAGGATGCGCAGATGTGTCTTATGCAGCAATTTGGGGTTGTAGGTTTAATCAAGGTCATAGGCTGGGTTAGAAACCAGGTTCAGGGTCATGAGATGTGATGGGAGATGAAGTGCAAGATGTGAATGTATCAGTTGTATGCACATGCTACAAAGGAGCAAACAGTGTGTGCAGTCAGTGCAGCCGGACTAAGAGGCTTAGCCAGGAGCACATTAACATTCCCGGCCACTTAGAAATTCTTCACATTTTTGTTGATCCTCAGCAGCATCCTGGGATTGCCCAGGAAATTACAAGTGACTTGAGAAATGAAGGGACAGATTTATTTTCCATGTCACCTTATTTCTGGTTGTTCTGCCCAAATGAGTAGCTGCTAGAGATGAGGAAATCCTGCAGTGTTGGGACTTTCACTTGGCAATCACAGTCCCAGCTGGAGGAAGCAGTTCAAAATATAAATGAGAGGAAACTTCCTCCCCTGTGCAGGGTCTCCTTTGTATGAATGCATAGAGAAAGATTATATAAATAAGGCCTTATTGTCCTTATCTCATCAGAGACCTTCATTATTAGTTTTCATAATCTGCTTCCAGAGAAGTGCAGCTTCTTGAACCTTGAAGAGCAGGCACTGGAGAAGTGCACCCAGTCATGCAGGTGCTGCAGTAGAAAATGCAGCATTTACTATGTGTCATTTATGTCAGAGGCATGTAAAAATGTAACTGCGTTTCTTGGCAGGGGCTGGAAAACAAAAAAGTCAAATTTAAGAGTGGATGCAGAAGCTCGAGCCAAGGAAGTGATAAAGGAGAACTATCAGAAACTGGGTCCAATAAAGTAAGTTGTAAACTTGAGATGGAAATGAGAAAGAAATCAAGTGGGCTTGGAAATAGCCTGTTTTAAGAGTAGAGGACTGGGGAAAATGTTTTGTTGTTTGGGTTTTTTTTTTTTAATTATACCTATATTTTCACTCAGCCTGTTTTTAACCTGTTCATGTTTGCTTTTTGCAAGCTCCAGCCTCTTCACCTTCACTGATGTGAATAATTGCAAACAGCAGCCTGCACTCAAATCTTCTCAAGAACAACGCTCTTATTATAGAGTGAATTCATGCTGGGTTGTTTAATTACTTCTTGTGATTTTTCTACTCCAGAACAAACTCAGTCCTGTGTAATAGATGCAAACCAAAGCAGGCTGAATTTCAAAGGTTTACCTGTCCTGCAAAGCAGGAGGCATTTACTGAGAAGACTAGTGAATCATATGATAGGTATGAATCATATGGATTGTAGATATACTTTAAGAAATTATAAAGCTCAAAGGAAGTATACCAAAAGAAGGCAGACCAATATCATGGAATACATTATTTTTTCCTTCAATTGTGTTAGTCAAGTAAAGAAAGAAAAAGCTGGTGCAAATTGCAAGGATGGAGATCATATTTTAGGGAAAAGCACCAGCAGAAAGAAACATGAGTTTTAAGGTATGAAAAATGTCCAAAAAAGGGGGAAGCAGGAAAAGTTAAGTATATCTAGAAATCCAATCTTGGATATGTCCAACCATCCACTGATATTCTGGGGAGCCAGGGCTAGTGAAGGTTGTTGAAACTGTAGGTTTTAACCTTAAATGGTCTGTGTTTCCCCATCTGTAAAATACTCAGGGCAATGCTGTGAACATTCAGTGATGTTTATGTCGTGCTACTGACATTGTAATTGTTCCTGTTGTGTGGATCATGAAGAGGTTCTTCAAAGATGATTGTCTGTGCCTGTGCTGTAAATGAAAGAAATTGATTTATTTGTTCCATTCAGTACATTATCGAGCAGCCTGCAAAATGTCTCTGAAAGAATCAAAGTCCCACCTTGAGATCTAGGAGTGGGAAAGTCCATTAAGCTGAGCTCTAACAATTTGATTAGCAGCCCCATAACTAAAAATCAGTGCAAGTGGCCTCTTCCCAATGGCTGATATGCCCCTCCTTGTGCTCAGAGTGATTTTAAACAGGATTTTGAGGCATTATCTTGGTTAAACCTTAACTCTGGTAGATACTTAGTGAATGCTATTTCCTTTACCCTGCTGTTTGTCATGTGTCTAAGGGATACTATTTAGATTTTGACCTTGTAGAAGTTTGTTCCTGCTGTCTCATTTATGATTTGAATCTTAGTCATCCTTTTGCATTCCTTGAGCTGCAGTGACACCATCCCTAGCTGACATCTTGGAGGGTAAGAGGAATGACCATGAGATGCTGCTTGGCCCTTCCTCTCTGCCACACACAGAGGATCATCCTTGCATCCAACTGTTGTGACATCTGGGCATTCCTGATCACCATCCTGCCTCTCCTTAATGTCTTTCAATAGGAGATAATTGCTGGCAAACATTAGTGTTTGCAAATAGATCTACAATCTATTCCAAATTGTTTTAGAAAGCCAGCCCCACTTCTCCAACCTAGTGCAGCAGGAGCTGGATACTTGTCCTACCTTACATCCACCCCTTTAGCACATCAGCATTTTAACCTCTTTCTTTTCATGTCAGTTTTGCAGAACAGGCAGTTTTCTTCCTCTTCTGCATTTTTGCGATCATGCTGTTCTCCAGGGATCCCAAATTCATTCCGGGTTGGGCAAGCTTGTTTGCACCAGGGTAAGACTTTATTTTCATTCCACTGTCCCATATTTCAATAGCATTTCCAAGTTGTTGAGACTCCAGGGTTTCTGATTGTATTGCTTAGCACTGTTATTCAGGTTTCCTGGAATAAATTAAATCTAACATCAAGTAACAGAGCTGACTTTATTGTTTCTGTCTCCCAGAGACGTACGTGGAGCTAAAGGGAAGTTGGGATGTGTCTATCTGAGGCCATCCCAAGGGTTTAATGTTGGGAATGCTGTTTATAGGTACATTTACAGTGAAATATTGAATTCCTTATGTAATCCACTAATTTCACTGGAGGTCTGGAGACTGAAGAGAGGTGGCAGGAGCTGACCCTGAATGATATCCTGTCTGTTTGGCAAGTTTATGTCCCCTGTGACATCCATACCTTGGAAAGATGAATGGATACAGCAGTTGGGGAATGCTAAAGCTCAGAGAGGGTGTAATTTTTTCTTAACAGGAGAGACCACCATAGTTTTGTGGGTTTTTTTCAAATAAAGCCCTGTTTTAATAAATGGTTCCTTAATATAACAAAGTAGTTGTGGACATTTTCCTCATCAGTTAATAGCTCCTTACAATCTAACACATGCTTAAGGTCTTCACTGGATGGAGCCTAAGAATTTGAGCATTTTGCAAAGAGCTCATAAATAAAATGGTTTGGGCTCTGCCTTTCTTCCTCCCTGCAGTAAACTAAGGAAACTTGTACTCAAGACTCCACAATCAGAATAGCCAGAGCATCAATGTGGTGGGTATTAGATCTTGGTGTTTACTTTTGTAGGGCAGCTTTTCTGGGGGGTTCACAGCCCACCATAGAAATGTAGCTTGCCAGGGAATTAAGAAAGAAAAGAACTGTTAACAACGAACATTATTCAAACCTAATGGAAACTTGTAATCTTCTTTGGTAAATCTCTGTTCTCATAAACTTTGCAATTCTACAGGCTTGTGCTTCTTACATGTGTTTCTGCTGCTTTTGGACAGGTTTATCTCAGATGCGGTTACAGGAATCACCATTGTGATTATACTGTTCTTCTTCCCTTCACAAAAACCTTCCTTCAGGTGGTGGTTTGACTTGAAAGGTGAGTAAGAGATCCCTCCAGGAAGGGACTCTGTGCTTGCCTGTGTCCTAGCAGGGCAGGTAGGGAGCAGGAACCAAGACTATCCCCTCCTGGATCTCCACCAGCCTGTGGCAGCTGCACTGGCTGTCTGGAGCAGTGTGGCTTGAAGTTGCCATTTGATCCCACAGAGGCTTTTCTTCTGAAGTACCAGGAGAGTTTTATCAATCACTGCCCTGCTGCTGATGGCAGGAATGACTCAGTTGCTCATGTAGCTCTCAGAGATGATGCCATGGTAGGGTGAAGCAAACTGAAATTGGTGTTGATTTACTGTAGGAGACCTGATTGTGGAACAGAAGTTTGGTGGCTGACTCCTCAAGAGCTCCTGTCCTTTGAGGGAGCATGAACCTGTGATAGGACAGAGCTGGGCTAGTTGTCCATACTCAAATTCAGTTCCTAGAATGATTTAGAATTTAAACTCCCAAGGCCCAAACTCTCCAGCAGGTTTTGCTACCAAGAGTCTCTTGAGGTCTTGGGTCTGTCCACTTGAGTAGCAATGAGATACAAATTTCAATTCATAAGTGTCTTGGAGTAAGAGATGATCTTAATATGGAGAAGCAGCTGATGAAGCCCTTTGTGGATGATGGAGCATTTCCTGGGGTCTGTGGGAACAAAATACTGGCTGCTCTGAGTCATGCACATTTGTTGTGTTGT
Source organism: Neodrepanis coruscans (assembly GCA_013400695.1). Lineage (NCBI taxonomy): Eukaryota > Metazoa > Chordata > Aves > Passeriformes > Philepittidae > Neodrepanis > Neodrepanis coruscans. The sequence continues at coordinate 5,468 of VYZS01107354.1, read as the reverse complement.
CCATACACAGGAAGATGTTTAATCAGGCCTCCTGTGGATAAAATATGTGCCCTTGTTCAACAAAAAATTACAGTCCCATTAGTGCATCGTTTCATATGACAGAGCTCACTTCATCATGTATTAAGAGATGGCCTTTACACAGGATGAGCTCTCTGCTATAAGACTCAAAGGCTGTTGAAAGACAAGTGGAAAATTAACAACATCTTTGTAATTCAAATGGCAGAAATATTCCTCCTTCTATGGACTACCATCTGTTGAAGACAGTGTTTGTTACAGAGAGAAAACTAACCTGATATTCAATGTTCCCTCAAGAAAACCACAAAGAAAGCTTTAATGTTAGAATTTCTTTTCCTTTTTTTTAAGATCTGATACTAAATTAAATTATCTTTTTTAATTGTCTAACTTAAGAGACTCCACATGTATATTTTATCAGCAACTCAAGGTTAGTGAGCTTCAGTGCTGCTGTCAGGTTCATGATGACATTCTGTTAGGTGATGATTCATGCTCCTCTTTAGGTGATTGTTTGTCATGGGACTTTTCTCTTTGTCTAGCACCAAACACAGAGACAAAGCCCTTGCTTACTTGGAGAAAGGCCCAGGAGACAGTGCCCTGGAACATCATCCTGCTGCTTGGAGGAGGCTTTGCCATGGCCAAGGGCTGTGAGGTGAGATCCACCATAGAGGCCACGTGGCATCCTGTCCATCAGGGTTGTATTTTATCATGGTGTCACTTAGAGTTCACATTTGGCTCTGGGAAACTTGTATCAGTGGAATCACCACACTTGAAGGACAGGTTTCTTAACTCCAAGTACCAACAATATGCAGCAGATAACTGAGGAGGCTAAAACTTGCAAACTACTTGCTGTTAAGACACCCTGAGGACACTGCATGGAAATGCTTGTGAAGGTCTTGTATGTAATTTGCAGTTCTAGAAGTGGGTCAGTTCCCTTGCAGGAATGCAGGACAACTCCTTTTTTCTGTCCCCTTCTTCAGGAGTCTGGTTTATCTGCGTGGATAGGGAGCCGTCTGCATCCCTTGGAGGGGGTACCGCCGCCTGTGGCTGTCATCCTCATCACGATTGTCATCGCCATGTTCACAGAGTTTGCCAGCAACACCGCCACTACCATCATCTTTCTGCCTGTCTTGGCAGAGCTGGTAAGGTCATCCCATGGCAAGATCAGCTGCTCCTCTTCCCCCTTCCTTGTTCTGCCCCTTGGATTGGTAGCTTTGTGTTGGGTCTGTGCTGGGACAGGCACTGTGTAGTCCTCCTGCTCCTAGGCTTCAGGAACTGTGAAATCCTTGGGAGCAGCAAAGCAACTGCCTGTAGCATAATGTGAACACTGAAGAAAATAATCCTTCAGATTTATTGACCAAATGCATGATTATTTATCAGAAGAGTATGGAACAGGGCTCCTGTCCCACTGGCTGATTGCATTCTTTGATTCATATGTCGGTGACTACAAATCCTCAAGGTGCAATTTTTTTTCCTTTTTGGTTTTCCAGGCCATTCGTCTGAAAGTAAATCCCCTCTATTTAATGATACCCGGAACTATAGGAAGCTCCTATGCATTCATGTTGCCAGTCTCAACACCTCCCAACTCAATTGCCTTTTCTTCTGGGCATTTGATGGTCAAGGATATGGTAAGTTCTTTTAGATAGAGAAAATGCTGAAAACAATCAGCCTGAGTGTTTAAAAAAGAGATTTTCTGGACTGTTAATAGTTTGATATGTAGTAAAGTGAGATCAAAGAAGTCTGATACTGTTCTTATCAGTGTTTGGAGGCACAGGGTTATGGAAGGTGCTTGTATGAAGTTTGGCCTTGTGACATTTGGAGCCACCAAGGCAACATGCAGGAAAAGTTCCCCAGTTCAGTGAAATAAAGCTTACGAGTAAAATTAGGCTTAGTCCCAGTTCCTGCTCACATTCCTGAGGCTAAACAGATGTTAATGTTTTTGATGGATCAAAGCTTGGTAAGCATCTGCAGAATGGCCTTTGTGGCTTAAAGCCTGCTTAAGATGTTGCTAATATTAACAGCAATTAATTGTCCCATTTTTATAATGTTTACATTCAAATAGCTTCATGCTTCACATGCTGTGGATGTCCAGTCTAAACTCAACAGTTGTCTTTGTATTTCTTTTATAGGCAAGAACTGGGTTGCTCATGAATCTTATGGGAGTTCTTCTTCTTAGCTTGGCTATGAACACATGGGCCAAGAGCATCTTCCAGCTGGGCACCTTCCCTGCATGGGCCAACATCCATGCAGAAAATTCCACCTCACTCATGAGAGCTGCAGAAAATGCCACTTTAAATCCACTAAATAAAATATGAATAAAGCCACCCCTGGGGAAGGACTCACTCACTTAGGACTGGGACACTGGAATCAGAGTGTGCACAGAAGGAAAAGCTGTGTGGCTGCTCACACTGTGTGGGACCTTCTGGTTTAATTTTATTTTTAGAAATACTGGTCAGTGTCACAACATCGATTTGTTATTTTCTCTAAAGATCTTTCCCCACCTTCTCTGGGTGCAAATCCGACTCTCCCAGAGTCCTTTTATCATAGGTGGTTGTTAACTGGACCACCTGTAAGCATCGAGCATCTTTTGGTAGATGCCTGTCCCGCCATGAGAGTGGTGCTCCAGCTTCTGATACCCTACCTCATTTTGGAGAGCAGCCCTGGGAACAGGGTGGAGGCAACTGGACTATTTATGCATAAACCAGTGTGAGTGAGTGTATCAGAATCTGGCTGGGGGGAAGGCGACATGGCCAGGTGCTTCTGGCAGGATGTGAAGGATGGGGTCTCATTGCCATCTCATGAGTAATTCTCTCATGGAGGATGAAGGCTATTTCTTCAGGTTTGTGTGTGAAGGGATGATGTGTTGGTAGGACTCTGTGCATTGCTCCACACTTTGGAAACAGAAACAGGCAACAGTTTGTTTCCAAAGATGTTCAATGTTTTGAAAACCTGGGACAGCGATTGCTGCCTGGTTCTTTGCACTGAGTGCACAGATGGGGTTTTGGGACCAAATTAATTTCTGACGTAACTCTGGACATTGGTGGTGTTTCACCATTGGTAAATGTGGCCAGTCTTAGGTTTGTGAGATTGACTCACTCACAAATGACCTGTTGAGTCACAGGTCAGTGGACAAGTTGCATTGAAATATTACTGACATTTCTGAAAACCAGGCTTTGATTCTTAATGTCTTTTTAAATCAGATTGCTTGGATACTTTCAATGAAAGCATTTCAAAATGACTGTGATTTTAATCACCATTTTATCCAATTCTTTTTATTTTATTTTCTGTAAGAATCTAAAATATTAAATTTAAACGATCAGTCATTGAAATAGATGATTGAATGATAAATGATCTGATTCTTGATTTAGGAAAGGTGAGTGACTGCATCTCTGTGATGGGACATGTTTCTCTGATGATGTAAACTGGTGGAGCTGACAAGATGAACTGGCCCTGAGTAGGGATCTAGTGCATCCTCTCTGCTCCTGTGCTGCTGATAACCCCCAGGGCCGGTGGGAGAGCTGGCAGGATGATGTTTACCAGCCACAGCTGCTGCTGCAGGGGTTACTCTATGCGGGTTACCCTGCGGACATGTGGCAGGTGGGGACTTGTGGGGGTTGAACCAAAATGGCCAAAACCAATTGAATGTGAAACTTTGATCAACCAAGTTAAAAAAAAATCCTTAATGCTCAAAAAAATCCTTAATGATTGTGGAAAACCTAAAATAAAGCACATTTGTTAGCACATTACATCGTCCTGTTTGCTCCGTAGGTTGAGAGGAGAAAAGCAAATTTCGAGTCTCCCTCTGCCTTAGCTTCACCTCTGATTTGGGCAATGGTTACTGGTGAGAATCAGAGGGCAGTGAAGTCTCCCTCCTTATCTATGCAAGACAGAGCCCTGTTAAGCAGCAGAGCAATGGGAATGCCCAGCATCTCAGGGCTGCTCTGCTAAAGAGCCTTTGCTGGGCATACCCTGAATCACTTTCCCACCTGGCTGTGCTGGGTTTAGGCACTGTTGTACTGCATGGATGCTCCTCATCATGCCTTAGCGAAGATGGGCTGAATGGAGAAGGGAAAATTGCTCCCTGCAGTTTCCTTTCTCAGCCAGCTGTCCGTGAACAACACAGCATTGCTGTCCTGAGCCAGGGAACAGGCTGTGCCCTGCATAGCTGGCGCCTCAGGAAGGAGCCCTACTATCCCACTGCCTGGGCTGCTGGAGCTGCTGCTGCTGCTGCTGCAGGGGATCCACATCAGTCATTGGGAAAGAGCTGCCTCTGTCCCTGCAGCCTGGGAGATGGGCAGCGGATCATCTAATTCCGAGGCTCAAAGGGTAATATCCAGTCAAGTTCCATTGCAGATGTTGGGGTCCCATGTTTACTTATGGTCTCAGCTCTGACTTTGTGCATCCTTGCTGAATCCAGGAGGATGGTTTTACTTGGGCTGGAAAGCAGATCTGAGACCACAGAGTTGGTGTAAGAGTCTTCAAAAATCACTCCCAGTGTCTTGGCATGTGTGTGGCACTGTCTGTCCAGAGGTCAGAAGGTATTTCACAAATGCATCCAGGGAAGAGGTGTGATCTCTGTGCCTCCATGAGGAACTGAGGCAGAGAGGGGACCAGTTAGTTACCCAAGATCCACAATTGGTCCTTGGCAGACCTAGGAAAGGTTTGAGAAGTACCTGGATCCTAAACCTCTTTAGTCAAAGACCTCTCTGCCAACTCTGTCAGCAACCTCTGTTTCCCAGGGCTCCCCAGAGGATTTATTTTAAAGTGTGTGAATAACAGCATTACCTAATTCTACTCTTTCGTATCCAGGCATCTGTGAGAGCAGGACTTGCCTGGCATGCTTGAGTTTGAATTTATTTTTTTAAACAGAGATTTTAAGATTTAGTGTTTCTTGGGTTCAAAGGTGACCAGGCCTGTATGAATAGTTTCTGATTCCATTTGCTGCTGCTAGTACTAAGATTTGGCAAAAGCAGCTTTTAATGATAAGTCAACCTCATTAGTCTTGAAGGGTCTGTGATATGAGAGGAGATATGGAAATTCCCAGGAAAGGATATTTCAAGTCCTGTACTAACCTTCTATAACTTTGACTGTATTATTTTAAAGGAACTTTGCCTGCCTATCCACATTTCTGTAGGAATGTAAAAATCCAACAACCATCACAAAAGCCATTCACATTAGCAGCCTCCTTGTGAATTTTAATTAACAGGAAATGCCACTCACACATTGAAATTCAGCATCCAGAATATCTCTGTTTTAGTCCTTTGATGTTCCCCATCCAATCCTGGACCAACATCCACATGTTCTCCTGAGACACTTGGAGAAAAATCATTTTGGTTTATTTACAGTAGGAAAGCATTTTGTAGTGTTTTTTATCCCAGAAGCATTCAAAGTGCTTTACAAACTGTTCACACAGAAGAGCTGCTCTGAGGGTCCTTCCAGCAGGGAATGACTCCAGG
>VYZS01107273.1:0-10001 GCA_013400695.1 Neodrepanis coruscans | reverse complement strand
TGTGTGTGTTGTGTGTGTGTGTGCACATTTGTGCTGCAGAAGTGGCTGATTTTGTGAGCAACAACCTTCTGGAGCCAAAGTCACACTGTGCCAGGGTCAGAGCTGGCTCTGCTGTGTTCCTGCCTCAGCACAGCCATGGCAGACACCGTGTTTTGTTCTGCTGTTGGCACATTTTTCAGGTGTTCACCCCGACGAGTGGGGCTGCGTTCCCGCAGTGAGGAGGAGGCAGGTTCCCCCTGCCCCAGGATCCTGTGTAGGAAACAGTCCTGCACTGTGCTGAGGCTCCACAGACAGTAGCTGGAAGGGCTCAGCAGAAGCCTGATGAAGCTGCCCTATAAATCCAGCTGCTTTCCTGTTGCCTGTGTCCCGTTGGCAGCGGCAGGAGATGTTGGGGGTGCACCTGGTCCATCCCGCGGAGCCGCAGGTGTCTCCCACCATGTGCTCCCATCCCCTTTGGCAGCACTCGCTGCCTGGGACTTTATTAGCTCACTTTTCACCTGTGAAAACTCCTGGAAAATGCCAGCCTGGCATTTCAGTGCCTGAGCAGAGTCAGGCTGTGCTGGGGGAAGCCTGTCAGGCCTGTCTGCAGCTGCGCCCGGTGTGTTGGTGTCTGTGCTGTGCACGTTCACAGGCGCTGTGAGGAGCTGTCATTTTGCTTGCAGAATGGTACTAATTTAAAAATAGGAAGTCTGCTAAAGTATTAATGATACCAGATGTGGCTGTTACGTTTTTTTCTTTACCTGTCATGTACAATAGCGATGGATGTTATTTTTCCAACTGCTGCGCTGAGATGGGAAGAAAACTGTGAGGGAATCAAGATTTTTTTTTTTTTCCCCTTTGCAGTATTGTCATAAACTGGATTTCTTTGGGCAGAGAGGGTGTTTTTTTTGTTTTGAAAGAACATCACAATGCTGTACAACCACATTGCAGCTCATTTTCCTCATGTTGGTAGAACAATTGTGCCATGAGCATGGAGAACTATATTACAGAATCCCAGGCTGGGCTGGGCTGGAAGGGCCCCCCGAGGGTCCTGGAGTCCAACCCTCAAGCTTTTTGCCCTCTTATGCTCCTGTGTGGCACCTACCCCTTGTCAGTGCTGTGTAATTCTATTTATAAAAGAAAATCAAATAAAGTACTGTTGAAAGGGAAAAGCTAGTGGTGTCCTTACCTTTTCTATCCTAAGAAAGAATGGGGAAAACCCCCCAGAATGTGCAGACTGCAGGTATGACCCTGCCCCTGATTTTGTCCAGGTAAGATCATGTAACTGTTCTGAGGTGCAGTAACACTGTGTGCAGTTTTAGCAGCCTGAGGAATCATTTGTACTGCACATGGGGGCAATTTATAACTCCATGGCAAACACCAGGAATGAACTTTGAGCCCTTGTTCCTGGAGAGCAGCGAGAGCACTTGTCCCATTTTCTCAGCAGATGGACTCCCTTAAGCTTTTATCAGTGGGATTGGGGACCCTGGGAGAGGAAAGGAACCATGTCTGCTTTACAGATCTTTGTGAATCCCTCAGGGTCTCAGACCTCAGACTGGAAGCACCAAGTTAAATAAACACTGAGTTATGAGAGGGGAAACAGGACTTTAGAGGGGCAATTGCAACCCTGTCCATTGGTGGGAGGGAGAACCTGCATGAGGCACAGGAACTCACCAGTTACTGCAGCACTTGGGGACTGGGCTCAATTCAAAAACCCTGTTTCTTAGGTTTAATTGAGATTTCTTGGAGGCCTGTTTTTTGCACTTTTAAAGGCTCATTACCAGGAAATCAGAGTTTACAGTGTTTATCGAGTGAGTTATGAAAATACCAGATAATAAGACTAATGACTCAACAGACCATTTTCCAAATTGTGAAGTAATCTTTGGGTTTTCCAAGATTATTATTATTATTATATTAGTTGCACTTTTGAGTCTGTCAGAAAAGAAATAAATACAGGGCCTGTATTTTTCCACTAACATTTGGGGAACATCTGTTGCGTGTTGTAAATAACATACTTAAAAAGCAAACTGATAATAACTACTCAGACTATTTTCCTGGGCTGGCTGTAGCATTCTGCACCATACAATATGTTATAGACTGCACTCCTGATTTGGCCCAGAAGAAAATGGAATTATTCGAATAGAACCAGTCAGTTGCATGTAAAATAATCCAAATAGCTTGGAAAAAACCTAAAAGCATTTGTGTTGATGAAGAACAATAATAATAATAATAATAATAACAACAACAACAACAATAATAATAATAACAACAATAATAATAGTAATAATAAAAAACCAGAGTACAGGGATATAAATTAGTGCAGCTCTGCCTTTAGAAGAACACCCAACTCTGAGATTGGGTGGTGGTTGAAACATTTAAACAGGGAGGGATGAAAGAGTTTTTGAAATCACATTTCCCCTGAATCTCTCTCAAAACACACACCAACCCTACATTAAATTATTTCAGATTGCCAATCAGACTAATAGGAAAATAACCACACACGGTTCTCCTTTGAAATTCCAGCCCTAAAATGCTGCACTTTGTTGTCCTGAAGTTTCTGACTCAGTTTTATAAGATTGAAGGTGTAGATTAGGATTATTTTTTGCTTCCTGGGAGGCTGCAGTCCACAAGAATTTGGAAGCCCTTTGAAGCTGAACTTGTGCTAACATGACCTTTCACTGCTAAAATAAAGATGTTCTGATTGCAGTACTACAAGTAGCAGTGTGAATGCAGAACAACTTCATATTTTTTGCAATTATGTCAATCTAAAACTGTCATAATTCTGAGGAGAATAAGGCCTGTTGACGTTTTCAGCAAGGTAGAGTGTGTATTTGATGCTCTTTGGAACAAGCCATTTCCTAGGAGCCAGGAATCCATGGTTTTTCCACTGATCAGGAGGGGCATCCTGTAAGTAGAGGTTGTTCCATAATAATATGGCTGAAGTCATCTGAGACAGACAGAATTGTGTCTGCACACACTTCTGAGTGCAGCCAATCTCTTTCCTTCTCAGTGGGGGAAGAACAGTTACAGAAGGATGTGACTCCTGGGGAGGGTCCTGTGCAGGGCTAAGGGTTGGACTGGATGATCCTCGTGGGTCCCTTCCAACTCAGCAGACTCTGGGATTCTGTGATAACTTTCTCTTTTCTAATTGCATCATAAAGCCACCTGAGTTTCTGGGTGTGCCCCTCATCCTTTGCATATTTAGGTTGCTTTATTTCTGCTTCCCCCCTTCTCTACTCAGTGATTTCCCTTTCTGGCATCACACACACCCTGTTGGTCCTTGCTGGTACCTCAGGGCCTGAACCTTGCTTTGTTCCACCTTGCCATATCCTCAGGAAAGAAAAGCAGAAGGGAGGAGAGTGGCAGTTGGCTGGAAAGGCTTTGTCTTGGGAAGCAGCAGTGTTGGGAGTGCCATCTGTCACAGTTATCCACGATATTGTCTGAACCAGAACCAAAGGACTCACAAAGCCTCGATGCACACGTATCTCACAGAGCTGCTGGGGTGGGATTAAAAGCATGGACCAAAGACTTGCACTTCCACAAGTCAGATGGCAGTGTTTCTAAAGAATGTATTGAAGGGTTTCCTGCAAGCCCCACTTTTCCTAACCTCAGGAGTTCCAGATTCACAGTACTTTCACTTAGTTGAATCTTTCCTGTGGCTTAATGGATCATGGCTGAACTTGCAACTAATCTGAATTCTTTATAACATATAGTCCATGTCACCAACACCTACCTTGGCATGACAAAACAAAGCATAAACTAATTAGTGTCAGGATTTGATTCTCTCCTCTCTCTTTCATGCACAGTGATTTCAGGAGAGTCAGAAATAGATCAGCCTCTGAAAATGTCTGTTTTTCTGGGTCCTTCCATGATCTTCTTCAAACTAAACCCAAGAAGAGCCCTAGCTCTGTGCACACAGATAAATCACTCCTCCAAATCCATGTCTACACAGGGCTTGCTGCAGTCTTTCCTTTGTTAAGTAATTCAGATTTTGTGTCCACATCCTATAAATGTGCCCAGTCCCTGCCATCCTTTCATTTTCTGTTTAGTCTTGTTACAGTTGGTAAAATTGCAAGAATCTTGGGCTTGTCCCCTCGCTTTTTTGTCAGGAAGAGTTTATATCTCCATGTGGACAGTAAGGAGTCATGGGGTTGGAATGTTTGCAAGCCCTGTGGTGGTTTGCAAGGCTTTTTGAATTGTGCCTCCCTTAAATTTTATTTTGAAGGTGTAAAGATAAAAGCACATTTAAAGCTACCCACTAGAATTTACTGTTCTTCTTTATGATGCAGATCTTGGAGGGTGTTTGTGGGATTTCAGGATTGAACAAATCACAGGTTGAAAACTGCTGTGTTGAGCCTGTGCTGAAAGAAGCTCCTTGGCTGGGCCAGCACCAGCCCATTCCTGCAGGCACTTCCCAGTGGAATGAGCTGCCTGGGAGTCTGCATTGGGGTTTGAGGGAAGACTTTTTCCATGAGTTGTGAGTGTGTGTTGATGAGGAAATTCAGAGGGGCCATACAGATGAGGATTTGTTAAAAGAGCAAATGTGAAAATCTACTGCAATCACTTAATGAGATCTCAATTTTTAATAGATAATTTTAGTGATTTTTAATAGACCAGAGAGTCAATGGATCCATTTCCTCTCTCTGCTCTCACTGGGAGGTGGGATCAATGGTGCTGTAAGACCCTAATGTTCTTCTGTGCTGGGTTAGGGAAAGTGGATCTGTGTGGGTTTGCTTAAGGCTCAAGGTCCTTTTTGCCCACCTACCTAAAACTGTAGTGATGAGTGTGTAGGGTTAATGTCTAGTTTGTAAAAATGTGTATTTTTTTTTTTCTCAGCAACAGGAAATTATAAACCTGTTCAGCCAACATGAATACATTTTAATTTTTAAAAAATATGCTGAAAGTGGCATTGTGTGCCATAAAAATATACATCATGTGCCAAGACAAGCAATTGATGCTCTCCTATAAAATACAGTCAACACCTCCTCCCTGCCCTTCCTTTGGCTGTCGATCAGATTTCAGAATCATGAAATTTTACAGTATTACTGGTTAGAAGGGCTCCCCACTGGGAGCAGATGCCATCTCTGTCTTCATAGACTCAGAGAAAGTCCTGACATGTTTCATGGCGTTCATACGTGGAAGTCTGTGAAATGGAAAGGAAAACAGCTTTTTCTGTCAACCTGTCACTGATATAAGCTCTTACATTTCATCAGAATGACTAAACTTTAAAGCTGTTTCTTCAGTGCTGAGTATATTTGAGAACTCCCAAGTGCTATCAGATTTATAGAGTCCCAGTGTATGATAGAAGACCAAAGCATTTTGTGGCATGATATTAAAAATTCATTCAGATACTCGATAAAGCGTGGATGACAAAAGTCTGAAATGGAATAAGGTAGAGTGAATTTCTCCATGGTTTATTGACCTTGATTCCTCTACACAAAATAAATAGACAGAATGGACTAAAATCTCTTCTTTATGAAGGCAAAATCCTGGCAGTCAAAGCCCAGCTCATAAAAATGCTCTCTGTGGCACATACCTTGGCAATGCTGGAAGTTGGAGGCGATGGAAATTTATTGCTGGTGCCGCAATGTGTGTCTGTATTTCAGGGAAGGAGAAAGCAGGGGCTGCTTTGTGAGGTTACTGATGTTATTCTGTGGAGAACAGAGAAAGAAAACACACTTAGCCTCGTCACTTTGTGTTCTTTGCCTGAAGGTACAATAAGGTAAAACACTTCCCTTTGCATACCCATTTTTTATTTGTTTGAAAAAGGAAGAGAAAAGGCAAATCTCGGCGAAGGAGGAGTTTGACATCCCTCCCTGCTGGAGGAGGCTGGGGCTCCACGCTGCTCGCAGAGGTTTTCCTGCCTTGCTGCAGTCGGAGAGCAGAATGCCTCATTGGTTTCAGATATTAAACTTTTGTGCTGAAAGCCCAGTTGGAGCTGGTGTGACAAATGGATTTTACCTGCTGCCGAAAAACACAGCCCCCCCCCTCCGCAGCCCTCCCGTCCTGCCTAACCTGGCCCCCCAGAGCACTGAGACAGAAAGCTGCCCTTAGGCACCATCTGTTTCTGCCAGCTCCTACTCCGGGCCCTGCCTTTACATCTGTTAAGTGGAGGCAGCTTACTTGATGAGTTGTTTTGAAGAAATATCTGGTCTCCCCCCCGTGTTCATTAACCATTGCGGATCTGCTGAAGGCGGGCTCTGTGATGCAATTTAGCCGCAGTTAACGAAATTCGTGGAAGTCACAGTCATGGATTATTTTTGCATCCCGCAGGGGTAGACAGCAGAACTGTTTTAGCAACACTCTTTTCTCTTCCCTTTGAAAATAAAATTCTTTCCTGTTTGCCTTGAGAAAGCCCATTTAAAACAGTGATGAAATCTAAAGGGGATTTCAAGTGACTCGTTGGCGACAGCTAATTTGTTACTTCTCCTGGTAAAACACAACCAAGCTGCATGCACAGCACATGCTAAAACAAATATATTAATCGTTTTCCTCCCATTAACAAAAAGCAACTGTTTATTCCCAGCACCTCCTTAAGTACTCTGCAGCTACTGATTTCTTAAGCTGGCATTCTTCTCATGGACAGACCCAGCTTGCTGGAACCACTGGAATTTTTTCATGGCCAGTGATCAAGAGCTAAAACACAACAAAAGTCCACTTAAAATACTTCAGAAAAATGGATTCAGTATGTTTATGTTTGGATTTGTTCGAATTAGAACAGAGGGTTTAATAGACATTCAGGGAAAGCAGGAGTCACCTGGTTTGTGTAGAGGAGAGTTGAACACAAACAGAGAGGGAAGATGAAATGCAAGGCAAGGGGAACAAAGTCTTGTTTTACAGATGAAGGATCCAGACACAGAAAGAGAGGAAGGGGGGCTTACCCAAACTTGCTAAAGAAGGGTGTGTGTTTGCCAGGAATTAAATCCATGGTTTTAATAATCACATGGCCTTAAGCCACAAGCGTGGGACCATCAGCTCTGTGCTGGCTGGACACTCCGTTCACTGCCTTCTCCACGTGTACAGAATCACTTTAGAAGCAAAATCTGGTCATAATTCACATGGAATTTTCTTTTATTGTATATGTTACATTTTCATCTGAAATGATGCCCTGAAGCTACAATTATGTTTTATAATAAACGCTATACAGAGATGTCCCTGTTGGGACTGAGGATGAGGCTAATTTCTATATTAGTTAAAAGCTGGCATCTCGGAATCTGAGTCATCTGCAGTCAAATAAATACGAGCAAAAAACTTATCAAAGCTTGATTTCCCAGAGAGAGTTAATTGAAACCTTTGATTGATGTTTTTTTCCTTGGAGTTCTTCTAACATTTCTCTGGTTGGGAGTGAGGTGTGATCACACACTGCAGCCTTTCTTCCAGACCCATCGGGGCTCGGCACCAACTGGCCGCCTTTCCCAGAGAACTCACATGGTCTTAATTAGCTCTGAAATCTCTCCTCAGATCTGGGGGAAATTGGCCAATGAGTTCAAAAATGATGAGGAGGTTGAACAAGAGAGGGGAACTTCCCAGACTGATGGCACAAGTTGTGTTTGTGGGGAGAGAGGGAGGCTCTGCAAGGGGTTTGTGTGTAGTGCAGTAATGCCAACAGACAGGGATTAGATATCACAGAACTCAGCTTGACATGTTGACTCAGGAGATGACACTTACACTGTTTATTGCAATTGCCTAAGCAGAGCAGATAAAAAGCTGGGTTCTGCTTCCTTTACCCACACAAGTGGCTGCATTGCACTGGTACAGCCAGTAATTGCTCTTTAGCATTTCCCCTTAGACAGGTAGTTGTGTAGTGAGGGAAGGTAACAAGTACCATCTGAATTACAACAATTTGTAAAGTATATGTGAGATACGTGAAAGGACACTGTCCTCCCCTGCCATGGCTTTCTAAGCACAGAGCTCTGGTGACATCAGGAATATTCTGCAATTTCCTTGTCTAAACATGCCACTTGGCAAACACATGACATGCATAAGAATTAGCAATTCGCACAATCTAAAGAGAATTATCTGTTTGTCTCTAGGCAATTCACAAAAATATGCCCACAGCAATTCCAGGCATTATAAATCCATCCAGGTTGGTTCTGACCATGTTGCAGAAGTAATTTCGACTGGCACATCAGATGAAAGAACAGATTTGAAAACAGTAGCGTGCATGGCCCTGAAGGTTTTATCTTGGCTAATATTCCAGGCACCTTATGGCACTACTTTGGGTTTCTGTGAAGACTCCAAATAAAGTGTCTGTAGCCTGATGAAAGATTTAACACATTTTTTTCCTGAACAAGCTTTGTAAATGTTACGCTAAAGATAAAGAATGTACTCACTGATGGGAAGCAGCTTATTTTTGAGTGTGCTCTTCACCAAAAGCACCCTTTGCACGCTGTGCTTCTGCATTTCCAAAGTATTTCCTCAGCACTGGAGGTTCTGTGATGGTAACACTGGAGGGCACAAATATGGGATTTCATTTCCACTTTTCAAAAATATGGAAATTCCTTCATTTACCTTTAGCAAGATATGTTTGTGGTTCCAGAGAGAAACAGGCAGAACAAATACACCCACTGGGAGGGCTGCAGAGGGTCAGTCAGAGAAATAAATGTATTATATTCAGCAACACAATCTGTATTATTTGTGACTGAATGATGAGAGGGAGGGTAAAGGCTCTTGCAGGAGTTGGCTTTAGGTGGCCTCAGAGAAAGGAAGGTTTGCATCTCATGTGAAAAATAAGATGCTTTCTCACTGCTGTGTCTGCTTTCTATATGTGTGCTTTCTTTCCTTTTCCATTTGCTCCTACTGAATTCCAAGGAAGGAATAGCGCCCTGAATGTTACAGGGAACTCACCTGCAGTCCCTGGCCACTCATTTCTGTGGGTTCCAAATCTTAATGAAGGCTCTGAGCAGGCACTGAACACACTCAGAGCAGGGGGCTCGGGACAAGACCAGTGTGTTTTGCTGGAAGTTCTTCAGTCTGTGTATTGCAGTTCTTAGCAAGGATTAGAAGTATGATTTGCTTATTTTTTTTAGATATTTCCATTGGAGAGAGCTTACAAAAGGAACACAGATAGTAATTTCACTTAGGAAATGGAGAAACAAAGCTTGAAAATGTTGTTACATGTCTGGTCCTCAAAGAAACCGGCCTTGCACACCCTGGCCCAGCCCCTGTTTTCCCCCAAAACCTCGTAGAGCAGTGGCCATGTATGATCACAGTTGTTGTCCTTGGTAAATACCAAATACTCAGAGTTTTGTTTCCCCAAATATAACAAAGCCAGAAAGGATGGTTTTGGAGGACAGGGGAAGATGTACTGCATGCTTTCAGACCTTAATATAATCAAAATATTCCTTATATTTTGTGACTGAGAGCTAAAGTACAGCTCTTCCTTCTTCTGGTGATTTTAATGAGATGTTCTGTCACTTCCCAAATTACAGGTTTCCCCCCTCTGCTCTCTGTACCAAAGCTAATGAGGTGCAGTTCACTATTAGAGAAGCCTAAGCCCCATTTGCAAGACCTTTAAGACTTGTCAGGCAGAGGATTGTGCCATGGCTTCTTCTGTGTTTTCATGGCAACTGGCAGCTCCCTGCAGCTGGAAATCCAGCTCTGCCCTGGGCTGCACTGGGTCTGGGGCTGTTGGGGCTGTTGGGGCTTTAAAAGTGCAGTTGTTGGGGGCCAAGACCAGTGGAGGCATCACAGAAATACAAATATTTTTTTTCCCTTATTTAGAAAGCGAAAATAAAATTAAATGGGCTGAAGGAAAACTATGTCTCATTTATGTACAATAGTCATATTTTTGGTATAGTGTTCATATTAAAAATGCCAAAAAAGGATTAGATCGTTTAAATTTAAAGCTCTCAAGTTAAACAAGAACAAAAATGGTCTATTAAGCCAATTTAAATAAATTAATTGACCCTGTTTATCTTAACACATATCAGCCAGATTTTAATTTCCATTTTTTCCCAGCCTAATAACTTGGATATTAAGTTTTATGCTAGAACACATGCACAACTTAGCTTTTTTTTTTT
>VYZS01107123.1:0-11596 GCA_013400695.1 Neodrepanis coruscans | reverse complement strand
AAAAACAAAACACAAAAAAAATCCCAACTAAACACAGACACACACAAAACCAAAACCAAACACAAATGAAAAATAAAAAAACCTACTGTAAGGCCTAAAGGCTTCTTCATTCATTTGGGGGTACTACTGATCATTCAATTTAACATGAATAAGCATACTAAATGAATGAGGAGATCTATAATTTCCACATTAGGGATCTCTCCCCTGTGACATAAGTATCTTTAAAAGGCTCCCATGAGGTACAGCAAAAGATGCCTTTAACCTTTGCATACATAATTTCAGATCAGCTTAGCATCATTTTTCTGAGAATGAAACCATATGTCACCTAATGGCTCAGGGGAGATACTGGCATATGGAGCCTTTCATGCTTTAACTGTCAGATTGAATCCAGCCCTGGTCTGTAACATCCAGCACTGCTGTATCTGTAGGCTGTTGGGCAATCTGTATGAAATGAGCTCACAATCTCAGATCAGAACCTAGAGCAAAGTTGTCCATCAGAATGTGACCACATCAGATAGCTCAAATTTGCTGTTCTGTTGGTGATATCAGCAAGTCAGTCAAAGAATAAATGTGTGTTGTATATTCATTAAGTTTTCACTTTGTCAAATTCAGTTTCCCAAGCCAGAGAATAAAGAGTGGACATGCAGGGCAATCATGGTGAGACATTACCTTGGAGAAGGGCCTTTGCACTTCCTCAGACAGCCACCTCTAACTCTTTTGAGTTAACATTACAACACCCCTCCAAGCTCTCTCTTCATACAGGTTTAACCCATTAGGCAGAGCAACTTTTAGTGCCTGCATTAATGTTCCACAGAGGACTGTTGTTCCTTGAGTAATGACAACTCTGCTGTCTAAAGCGAAGGTTCATATCTGCAAGAAAGCTCTTGAAAAAGAAGAATGAAGAATTAAACAGTGTCATGATGAGGGAAGGTTAAAAAATGAAATCATTTAATGAAAGAAAACAATTTTTATGAGGAAAATGCTACATGATAACAAACAGTTATGTTTCTTTGAAACATGTCCAAGAGTAGAAAATAATTAAATAATAATATTAACACATGCATTGCAGTAGGAAACACTGAAGGACTGAAAAACAGAAATTTTAAAGCCTCTTAGGAAAAATTACCAGGGAGCCTGTTCATAACTTTCAACAGAAAGGATTTTTTACCAGCATGAAGTGTGAATTTTCTCTTTGCAGTGGTAAAATATTTTATGTCTATATTATTGGTTCTCAGGTTTCAAAAAGAATCATTTTGGTTTTATATCCTACTAGAAAATTTATGAAGACAGAAAGAAAAGAAAATTTATGTCATGCATAGCATGACACTGATGTAAGACTGGGAAATGAAACCAGGCAAATTAATTAAGAGTGCAGCTCTTTTTGCACTCCATGGAAGCTGTATTGCAAAGAGGGATAACAGCAGGTGTTTACAAATAAAAGAGAAACTGAGAGGTGATTTTAAGAACAGGACTATTCTTACTCATCAGATTCTGTTCCACATATTGCCAGTTAACCAAAGAGTTTACATGAAAGCATTAGTGTTAACAAGTTATTAGTTCATTCAAGTATATCTATTTACAGAGGGTTGTTTTCTGTTACCAGGCTTGATGTTTCTTACTGTTGCAGCTTTGTGAGATAAATATGCATATGACAGAAAGCAGAACACAAAATTTACATATGTGCCTTTTTTCTCTTTTTATTGTAAATTATATTCTTATTTTAGAAAAGATATGTATTATGTCAAGTGCTGAAAAGGACGCTGTCACATTCAGTATACACTTTGTCACTATAGTAACTAGGCTGTTAATCTGTATCTCGGCTCTTCCTCGTGTGACAGACTTGTCTCAGTTATTTTACAAGGCTCCACACTCTCGGTCTCTCATAGTATCTTTCTGCACCTATCCTGCGTTGTTAAGGCAACTGAACAAAGCTGTAGCAAAGATGCCAAAAGGAGTGGGGAGGGTACCACCTCTGGTTTAACTGTATGAAAAGATTTCAAATGAATCTATATATGCCCTGTAATACAATGACTACTGCAACTGAAGTGATGAGCTGAGCCATCAGTACTGCAGAAGATAAAGAAATGAGTGGTAAGAGCTGTGTGCTGGGCCAGGAGGCCTGCATACCCTATTCAATGGCTGTGAGAAGTGGGAAACCAAAATGCTGTGGAGGGATGATATTCTAAAGCCACAATATATAGCCCTTTCAAATTTTCTTTTCTGACTCCCACCTGTTCTTTCCCAAGATGCCCAATGACACATCACTGGATCTTGACTTCTGTCTTGAACACTACCCAACTATCTGAGCATTTATACCCAGCTACAGAATAGAGGTTAATCTGATATACCTCAGCATTTTTTGTTAACTCAAGTCATGTTTCCTTCTAGAGCATCTGATTTCTAATAATTTATACAACTATAATATATTAATGTAATATGTATTATATTTGCTTTTTTCTTCTTAAATTTGAAATTTTGTCTTGTATTTCTATTAGGCAGGTAGATCAGATCTGTAAAGGTTTCTGTAATTAGAGTACAGACTATAGTTTCTTCCACTTCTACTTGCATTACCCTGGTAACAAGGTGTTCTCTGGGTTGCAGAAAATTTAGAGGGCATTTTAAAGCATATGTGCATGATTAATCTAAGATTTACTAAAAGAAGATTAATAACAAAATGTCCATTATTGATTTATGGAATTTTAAAAATAGTACTTTTTAACCCAAGTTGAGTTCAGCACAATAAGAGAACACATTTTTCCACAGGTACAGTAATGGTGATGAAACATGAAAAACAGGCATATGTTTCAGTAGGCTAGAGAGCCCACATGAACATCAGAAGCAGAAAAGGTATGATGTAATCAATTTTGGCATGAAGGACTGGGATTTTTCAGCCTGACAAAGTAAACCAGTATCAACACAAAGGCTGACACTACACTTGGGTTGGTGAGCTGATTGTATCTCTTTTGTATTTGACTCTCTTCTTTGGTACTTTAAAATAAAAATAAATAAATAAAAATCCCAGAAGTTAGGTAAATGGTGGATAAAATGCACATATCTGTCTTTAATTAAATAATTCACTGAACAGCAAAAGAACAGCATGTCATCCCTTCCTCAAAGATAAGACAGTTAAGTGTTCAGGCTCACTCACAATTCATGCTTGGGCTATCTTTTCTCTGACAGGAATCTTACTACATCATGACATGATACACCTATCCCTTTTTCTAAATCTCTACCCAGAGGACTGCATTTTTATTTCTCTTTGACTAGCAGAAGTCAACCATTTAGCTCACATTTTATATCTGTCACATGAGATCCAAATATAGGTGGATGTGGTGGAGGGGAGCCTGGGAAGGTATCTTGAGTGAAGAAGAGTTGTCAGATCAAACAGATGGATGAACCTGGTGACATACGTAGCTGCTCAGCTGTGGACACTTAATGCCTTGTTAGGAAGGTCCCTGAGGAAAAGCAAGCTCAGCTTAAGTGAGCCCTGACAGCCACAAGGCCAACAGAGCCCTGGACCTCATCTATCAGAGGTAACTCTAGAGCTTGAGGCTGCCATTATTCTTCTTGGCACTTGTGCCACACCTGAAATAATTCATCCTATTTTGCAGCTCAAAAAGGACACTGAAGAAGTGGAGAGGGTCCAACAAAGATCCACCAAGTTGATTAGAGGACTGAGAAATGTGATATACCAAAAAAGCGTTGAAGAATGGGATTTGCTCAACCTAGGGAAGAGATACGTCAGCAGAGACCTTGTAACTCATAACTAAAGAGCAGATGGAAAGGTGGTGAAGGCACTAGCTGCACATGGATGCATAGGTGCTAGAAGACACAAGATACTTAAGTTGCTTCAGGGAAAATTCTGTCTGTCTGAATACAGGAAAAAAAAACCCAAACTACTTCATAGTGAAGTCACAGTCCTGAGCAACTTATTTTAGCAAGACGGGGGGACCATATGACTTCCAGAGGTCTCATCTCACCTTAACAAGTTTTTGATTCTGTGCCAATTAAATGATGGAAGTGGTGAAATGTCCCTTGCTGGAGACACTAAGGCTCATCTTGGCACAGCTCCTGATAACCTAATCCAGGGGCTCATTTTCCAATATAAAGTTGGACAAGGTAATCTCCACAAATTCCTTTCAATATAAACTTTTCTATAATTTCTGTACTATGGAATTCAATATACTTATTTATATTTTTAATTTGCTTGTAACCAGATTAGACCAGAAAAGAACTTATTATCAAGAATAATTATTACTTTGAAGCAGAAATTCCAGATACAGAAAGCACCAGTGGAGTGCTGGAGTGGAGCATACATACTATTCCTGCTCAGTTCAGCATAGATCTGTGTCTACTCAGCTGCTATCCTGCTTAACTACAGTACAGAGGCTCCATGGCTTCTTTTTCCACTGTGGCCCAAACACTACACCAAACCAAACCAAGCCAAATAGCAAACCAAAGAGCATCACAGAGATTGCAGACAAAGTCAGGTCAGAGGAGAAATAAGAATATCAGTTATGTTAAAATTATAACTGCATTGAAAAACTTGGTGGTATCAGTGGTTTCAAAACCACTTTAAGTTTCACCAAAAGTGCAAAAACTAGTATCTACCTATTCAAACTTCCAGAGCTGTTAAGACTACATTCTTTTCCAAAAAGACATGTGTTTCTTTTGTAAAAAACCCTGTTTATACTGATTGCTAGAGAGGGCAAAAACTATTCTGGGAGTGCTGCTGAGTGAAGAGTGAGTTTTCTGGGAGTTTTAAAAGGATTCTAGGGCAGGACTACATGCCTATAATTTGTTTAGAATGCAATATCACTATCTTCAGACAAAAACAATCACAAACAGAATTGGCTACATTTTTGAAAATTATGACAGACTCTACCTTTTTAAAAAGCTTTTTTTTCCCCTTCCTTCTCCTCAAGGTTTTTCCATTAAGAAACACCCTTTCTAGTACAAAGTTGCCAATTGCCAGAACTTCCATTACCTCAGCTATTAGTGAGGTACTTGCTTCTACTGTTCTACTGATCCTGAACTCAGCGTTGCACCCTTTCCCAAATTATACACTTTCCTTCCTATGATCTCTAGTACCACAGATGCTATTTCTCTTAGACTTCAAGTTTCCAGTCTGAAGAATACTCATGAGAAATCACAGTTTTGACACAATTTAGCATGAGGAGCTCAAAATAGTTATGGTGCAGCCCACACAGAATATTTTATCTCTCCTTTCTGCTATTATATCCAGATATCCACTCTCATTTATTTTGTTGCTTCCATAATTCTGTCATTCATCACACTTTGTGGTAAGTTTTTCAGACTAAAGGTAAAGCCATATTAAACACTATTTGCTGAGAATACTAACAGCTTGAAATACACCACCAACGAACACAGCTTGCTCCATCATTGTAAGTATGCCATAGATCAAGCTATCTAACTGTGATGGTAAGCATACTAAGTCACTTGAAGTTCCATTTGCATGATCGTCTTTACAAACACTCATGCTGTAGTGCTGACTGAAGCACTTTGAAAGACTAACTTGAAAATACTGTTTAAAAAGAAAAGTGAATATTGTCTCACTGAACATGCAGGAAATTAAATGTTTTAGCGCTTATCCATTTCAAATTACATTCAGCACATAACTGTCTAATGTGAGAGCACCTAGCTATAGTTTACATTTGTCTCTCCAGTAAGCTTTTTAATCAAAAGTAATTTAGTGTTAAGCATATTGAAAAAGCCTTCATTAACCATCAATGTGACTTCATTTATTCATATGCTATGTGACATATGTTGCTGATGCTGTCATCTGCCTTATCTCCAGTTTTAAATAAATGTTTCAGTTTTGGGTTGATATTTATGCAAAGACCTCATTTGCAGTTTTGCATCATGCAAGTCAGGAACATTTAGTGTGCTCAGCGTGTTTAGTTTGCATTGGTGACTGAACTGCAGAACTAGGCATAGGATATCTGGTGGCAGACTGGAGGGGAATTTTCTTTTTTCTTAGGTCATACTGAGTTCTGTTCTTCTGAGAGTAGTTTCAGGGCACAATTTTCACTTTGCATATTGTTTCTGTAGTAGTTGCAGTTACCTCCCTGTACAACTCAAACGTAATTCAGAGCTTTTCAAGTACACAACAACCAAGGTCACAAGGCCTTGTTTTGAATGAGGCACCTACACTCAATAACATATTTCAATGCACAATTCTACAGCAAGGGAAAGAAAAGCTCAATAGTTGTGTCAAAGCATGACTGTGGAAACCTGGTCTTGAACAGTTCCAGGAATGGAGTATCCATAACTTCTCTGGGTAACTTCTTCCAGAGCCTCACCCCTGTACAGTAAAGACTTTCTTCTTAACATTTAATTTAAACCTATCCTTTTTCAGTTTAATGCTGTTAAGGAAGTGTCCCCATTCAGGAGGCCCCCATGGCAGTCATAATCCTACAACCAGAGACTTCAGCTTCTGGGACTGAAGCCTCTTTGTAGCAGGTGGCTCCAGTGACCCAATGAGTGTCCCGTTTGACTCCCTGCATACACCACTCTCATGCCATCAGAAAAGGTTTCCTTACCTGTTTGAGCCCAGATTTCCCATGGCAGAGTCTCAGATGTCTCATTCCATAAAGCCATTTATTCATGGCACAGTAACACAGAAGCACCTTGAGCTGATGGCTCTGGGGAGGGACCTCAAACAAAGGAACCCCAGGACTTCTAGAACATCACAGTCTAAATATGTAAAATTTTTACTCTTCCTTCTGAGCCCTTGGCTCCTGCTATATGTCCAAGTATCCAGTCACCTGGCCAGGTCTGTGAATGTCTGGTCACCTGGCTGGTCCACAGGTCCCTGTGCCCTTTGTTACACAAAGCGTCAGCAGTTCACAGCCTCTTGCCTGGGGGTCCCAGGACCCAGAGCTCAACCTACAACTTGCACTGCAGCTGTACACTGAGATATGTGAGTAGATATATAAATGTATTCTTCAACAAAGCCATTCTCTCTTTTTCTATCAGTAAATGCCCTTGTAAAAAGTCCCTCTCCAGCTTTCTTGTAGCCCTCATTTAGGTGCAGGAAGGCTGCTTGGAGCCTTCTTTTCTCTGAGCTGAACAACTCCAACTCAGCCTGCCTTCACAGGAGAGATGCTTCAGTCCTGAGATTATCTTCATGGCCCTTTTCTGGACATACCCCAGCAGGTCAAAGTCCTTCAGATGCTCTATTGGTGAAAATTTGCATACTTTTGTCAATTCAGGGAACTGGGAGGGTAAAAAGAGAGACAAGCAGCCTACCACCATATCAAGTGCATTTTCATTTATTCTGAGAAATTCAATTCAGTAAACATCCATCTCCCAAAGCATTTATATAATTTCTAAAATACGTATCATTTCATGTATGGCAGAAGCTACAGTTTGGCCTTATTTCCATAGTACTGAGTTTGTGCATCCTCAAAAGTTTAAGGTGAGGAAGAAAAATTGAATTTTTCTACTCTGTTTTTACCGCCACCACCAAGAAGGATGAAAACTTGCTTTTACATACTCTTGCTAAGTGCCTATATCTCAGTCTGTTTCTGCCAGTCTGTTTCCTTCCCTTTGACAATATTTGAACTTTATGTTCAATTTCAAGCAAATAAGACAAAGGGGTCTCAAAGGAAGTTTCTTGGAAATAGGCAGGAGGGAGACCATATTAGTGACTCAAAGAGGGAGAGGCTGAGTCATTCATTCTGACATTGTTAATCACCCAAGATACTCCCAGAAAGTTGGTGTTGCTTAGCAGTCTTTCAATATTCCAATTGCCAGCCAAGATTAGATTGGAGCTCATAGCTATTAGACCCCATAAGGCACAGTCATCCACTAGGTACCAGGTCTTAATAGCACTGTAGCTCCTGAAGGAACTTTTTCTCTCCCTCTCTTTCACACAGCCCTGCTCCCGCTTCTTTCACTGTTTCACAAATTTCTTGTGTATCTGTGATAACTCTTAAAATCTGGTAAAACAGTCTCCCTCAGTATCACCCTCACCCTACTTTGCTTCTTTGATTCAAAACTGCCCCTGAGCTGCATCCAGCCCTTAGGACCAACAGCCTCTACTTATCCATTACTTCATATAAAGCAGGAAGGCACCAGAGCACAGCAATAATAAAAGAGCAAGGATTACCCACTGTGCAGACTGAAAAAGGAGTTATCCCTGCCTTTCATCACCAGAAAAGTATTCTCTCTCTATCTCTTTTAACAGCAGAACTTCCTCCTGCCTCTGCCCCACAAAGACATTCCTAATCTAGAGGGCACTAACAGGTGGTTGACAATTCAGGTGTTCGAGTCAGGATGCTCTCAAAAGCAATCTTCAACTTAGTCACAGAGAAACAGAGAAAATGATACAAAGACAGGCACAAATAATTTGCAATTATTTGCTATACAGAGTCATCTGTCTTAATAAAATAATACTGTGTGAGCGAAGGTAAATTTTATG
The DNA here is from genome assembly GCA_013400695.1 of Neodrepanis coruscans. Classification (NCBI taxonomy): domain Eukaryota; kingdom Metazoa; phylum Chordata; class Aves; order Passeriformes; family Philepittidae; genus Neodrepanis; species Neodrepanis coruscans. The sequence continues at coordinate 3,150 of VYZS01107123.1, read as the reverse complement.
ATATGGAATGGGTCAGGGAAGGAAAACACACATTTTACTAAAAAAAAATAAAATCCTGGTTTTCAGGTGAATGTAGCAATATTAAAACAACACATGATGATTTTAATTTAAGCAAAATAATCAAGATTATTTAATTAAATTAAGGTTTTGTCATACATAACCTTTTAATATTTTATTCCACCAGCAAAATCTGCTGGTGCACTCGGAAAGTGCTAAGTGGAAAGTGCTAAAGCAGATGGAAGCAGAATCTGGATACACATTGCCATCTGGTGGAGCCTCCCCAACAGACCATGCTACAGAGACCTGAAGGCTTGCTTTACTCTAGAACCAGTCCATTAGGAGTTGGTATTGATGTCTAACATAAAAAAAGTTTTCTAAAACACATAAGCAGCAGAGACTCTTATATGCAGGTTGCGTTGCCAGATGGAATGTTACAGTTCAGGCCTGCTGAATCTCTGATGGGATATCTTAGTTGCAAAGTAAGACAGAAAACCTTTCACCCTTAAAGCACTGTTTCAAATCAGAAATAAAACAAATAAATACACTTGTCTGTTCCATTTTACAAGAAGTACATAACTGCTAAACTGCTCTATTTCGCATTTAAGACCACCTCAACAAGCAAGGTGACTGAACATTTAATGCATGTCTTTTAGAGCTGGTTTGAAGAATGGTGGGCCAATGGGGGAAAGTCTGAATCTCTCCAACATAGGAAGTAGCAATTCATAGACACAGACATTACACAATTTTGTCAAATCGGTGAGTTTCCAAACATGAAATTTCTTTTGGAAATTGAGATATTTATTACCAAGCTCAGACGAATCAGGGAGTTCTTTGTGGAATGATTAATGAATACCACATAAAGCAAGCCAGAGAAGAATGAGTCATATTACCACAATACTGAGGAAATTAAAAAAATCTAGCAAAAATCTAGCCCTTCTGGTTTTTACTCATTTTGTGGCCTTTTGTTTGCTTAGTTTCTGTTTATTTTCATCATTCAGAGTAATTTCCAGCTAGTGCACTTCAATTTCAGTTTCTTTAACTCTTTTCTTTCCATAGATCTGACTCACAGATGCATTAATTTTTTGTCCCCCTGATACAGGGACAAAACAACCTCCAAGCTGAAAACTCACAATTTCTTTCTTCTGTGTCAACTAGTGTCAGCCCTAAAGCCTTTTATTATGAAGTAGTATCAAAGTCCAGTACTCTTTCTAGCAATATTACTATTTAAATTTATCAATTGGGACTGCTGGTAAGCTATAGCTGTGCCAAAAACAAGAGCAGTGAAGGAGATTGCACATTCTGCACTTTTTTTTTTTGACAAAAGCTATCCTCACAGAGGTTTCATAACACTTAAATCAACATTTTGCTGAAGAGCTGATGAAAGCTGAACCCCAAAAAGAAGGAAGTTTATGGACAGCCACTGTGTGGTCAAGATGTCTAAAATGAGAGGGAGAATGAAAATGGATTTCTAGTTAGTATAGTTTGGTTTGGCTATAGTTCTAGAATCTACTATTCTAGATAGTATGGTTTGGCTGGGCAAATAAATATGGTTGCAACATGAAAAGAAAGGAGCAAAGATAAATCCATTGCAGCTCCAAAAATGGCTTCGGGTTCACTCAGTGATACATATTTAAATTTCAGCCAACTTCTAGCCAAAACTACACACACTGATTGCAAGTACATATAGATCAACTACATCTTGCACCATATACTTTCATCAATTTAATGATTTCCACTCAATTTTTCTTTGCAATGTATTTTCCTTAACCTTTATCTCAAGGAGGAACTCACATAATTTTTTTTCTCTCATATGCCTTCTTTAAGATAATCATTACTACCAAGCAGGATGGGCCCTAAGAAATTAGTAAAACATGTTCAGAATTCCAGTCCTACTTTGGGTTGTCAAAAAGGGGAAAAAACCCACAAATAAATAATCAACAGCCTGCATTATGAACTGGGCAACTTTGTTACCAGCATCATTAAAAGAATAATAATACTGTCACATAATGTAAGTGCCATAAATGTCAATTTTTATGAACTGCGGTGGCAGAGGTTAGAAAAGTATTTTAGGTTATTTTTCCAGTCCATGTATAAAGGTGATTCAATATATCCCCCAACTCCAAAAGTTGTATCTCAAAATAAAACATCTTCGTCATATTCACAAAGCACCTTTTGCAACGACCATATTGCATACTTATACAGGGAACTAGTTATCAGTGACAGCTGGAATAAAAGATTTCTCCAGTCAGTTCAGAAATGTTCTATGATTGTAAATGTAAAAACCATGAAGAAAAGATTCTTAGCTCATACACAGTTTACTAGTATAATTTCTGCTTACAGTGGACATATAGAAACAAAAATCATTTATCCCAGTAACATTCTTGTGCATCTCAGTTTCCTTTGAAAACAGTTGTCTTGGTTTAAAGACAATTATGCAATTTGAAGTCACAAACACAAGAGTATGAAAAAGACTTTGTATTAAAAACATAAAAAAAATTAAAAATATATATAAAATAAAACACAGAACAATGGTAGGAAAAAAGCAAAGAAAGAAACTCCCTGTTTTTAGCTCTCAGTCCAACATCATGCCCACAAGAAAATGGCTGCCATGACAAAGATGGCGGCCACCATCTTTGCCAAGATGCAGCCCAGGCAGAGCTATAAGAGGCTGCATTCTCACCAACCCTTCAGTTGAACAAAATGGAAGAAAAAAAATCCCAATGTGGCAAAGTCTCCCTCCCACGGGTTCGAGCTGAGCTCACATGTCCTACAACAGATCTGTAGCAGGGGCACCGGGATCTCCAATTACGCACGTCCGACCCGCCTGGTGCCGAGTCCCGGAGAGAGACCCCTTGAGACTCAGCACGGTGCCAGTTCCAGTTCTGCCAGTTCATCAGCCCCCACGCTCCAGAAACTCCAGAAGTTCCCTGCCAGCACTGGCCCCATGGCAGGCCCTGTGAACATGCAAGGCCACGGCCATGTGGGGAAAAGTCACCCCCAGCACAGCCCAAGCATGATCCCAGCTTGGCATGGCCTGGCCCCCAGAAGTCCTGTGTGCACACCAGTGTGGGCATCACCTGAGGGACCCCAGACCTGCACAGCAGCCACCCTGGCAAAGGGGACAGCACTGGGGTGCAGAATGGGGCCACC
>VYZS01107075.1:0-14345 GCA_013400695.1 Neodrepanis coruscans | reverse complement strand
TCCAAGAAAAGCAATTATTATTATTTTTAAATACAGCCTGTTCTTTCAGAAAGTGAAAGATGCTGCTGCCATCATTTAGAAATACAATGCCAAGCACAAGAAGCTTAAGTAACTCAATCACAGAACATTGAACTGCTTCAAAGATCAAGGTACTACAGCCAGAATCACATGAATTACAACTGATAACAAAGTTAAAAGGTGAACAGTTCAATCAGTTTTTCAAAGATAAAAACTGTCACAATGAAGTTGGTCTGAGATGAAAAGTCTCAAACCTATCTAGGGGTGCCAAGGCCATCCCAGCATTAAACTACTTGTTTCTCTGTGACCTGAATAACACCCTGCCATGCCCCCAAGTACAAGAGTTCTTACACCCCACACAACATTTCCTGCAGTGTCAGGGAAACTGGCAGAGACACTTTGCAAATTGCCACAGATAATGTCACTCGAAGACTGAATTTACTGCAAATAAGAAAATGGTCACAGAAATCAAGAATCTGAGCTGTTGCTTGGATTGGAGCTGTCATTAACCCCTTCAAAACACTATAAATGTGTGCATAGGAAGTCTATTGAGTTTTCATAACTTGAGGATCAACACTTCATATGAGACAGATTAAGAGTACTGGTAAATAACTAAAACAGCAACCAAGCACCACATAAATGGGGTTTGAATGGTGAGAGAGGACAAATCAAACTTTGCTATTACTCACTAGGAGGTACCTACTCAGAGCTCCAGAATGCATCTCTCAAACTGCATCTCTCATTACCCAGTGCAGTCTTTTACTCCTCTATCATTCAACCCTATGAAACAAATCACTCACTTGAAATAAGAACAGGAAAACACACCTGACAAATTCAGGTATTTTATTTATCTACACAAAACTTACCAATTTACAAGATAGCTACTACCTTGGCATGCTGTTCATTCACTTCCACTTACTTTTTTTTCCATACTCTCCAAGGTCCCTTCATTTACCTGGCTGTGATACTAAAAACTATTTATTTCCCAACAGCCAGAGATCATTTAAATATCTGTCTTGAAGGAGGTGATAGATCATTTAAATATCTGTCTTGGAGGAGGCAATAGATTATTTAAATATCTATCTGGAGAAGGAGATCTTTTCCTTTGCAAACTGGAAACATTAGTTTGCATCTCCAGCAATAGTGATCTCAAGTTTAAAAATAAAAAAGGGGAAAAAAGAACTTACCCTTCATAAGCTTTCCCATTGGTTTTGAAAAATCTGGCAGCTGCCCAGGAGGAAAAAATCATCCCAATAATAAGAGGCTGTGCTGCTGAAAAATGTCATTTCTAAAACTGTTGATCATTAGCGAAACACCATAGATCAGGATCTTTTTAACCAGCAGCACTAGAATAACTTGAGAGGGTGACTAAAGCCAGGGAAGTTTTCCCCATAATTACTGAAAAATGAAACTAATTTCTTTTCACCCTGAATAGCTTTCACCTCTTGCCAGAAGCATTAATGTAGAATATGGATGTTAATAATGAGGATAGTAGGAACAAGGAGTGTTTTAAGATTTAAAGGCTGACTTTTTAATGGTGTTCATGTATAGTGTGGCATGCCATATAATTAATGCAACTCCTTTCTACCAGTTCAAAAATATGTACTTCTCTGCACAGAGCTGTAGTTCCATGCTATTTAGGGACTCTTGGCCCTTTTGCATCCTCTTACCTCAGATCATTAAGTAATCTCCATGACATTACAGTAATACAACTCACTTTAATTCTGTAAGGTCTTTTTCTTTCCAAATATAATATAGCTAGAACTATAGGATGTTTTATGCACTCAACACCCCACCTAATAAATAAGAAGACTGACAAGGTGTTCAGTAGAAATGGACACAGTAAATCAGTAAATCTCACAGTAAATCTCTCCTACCTTTCCCCAAGCACTGCCTGCATTTCTTGTGCTCCTCTCACAATTGCAATCACTCTCATTCCAACTTTAAGAAAACTAGCAGGGGTATGAACAACAAAAATGGAGCAGGACAAGGCACGATCACAGAATTAATGACAAATTTTGGAATATTCTTGGGCTGCTCACAATGAAAGCCAGGCAGCTTCATGTTCAGAGGTACCTGTAACCTGTAGTAGCTGCATGAAAGTTATCAAGGCTTATTTATCCCTGTCACAATCCCTCCTCCAGGTCACATACTTTTAGACCTGCATAAAGACCGACAGATTTGCTAAGTCTTTACTCTCTTGAAATTCAATTGGTTTGAATCACAGGAAGCCTAATCTCCTTCCAAGTTTTCTTGTTAAAAAAACAACCAAAAAAAACACCCCACCACAAGCACCATCACACAGCACCACCTTAAAGACACAAATTCCAACATTCCTCATTTTTCCTCAATTACTCTAAAGTCAGACTCGAGATTCATCATTTTCTTCAGGGACAGAGGAAAAGCACACTAACAACTTCTTCATAGCTGTAGTCCACAGAGAAACTTAGATTAATGACCAGCCAGACACTCTTTGCCCCTTGACCCTCAGTTGTTACCTTTGCTGAGTTCCCAGAAGGTTCAGAATCACCAACACAAGTAACTGAAGAACTTAATCTTTTGTGTCTTTTAATCGAAGAACTAATACTGTTGCACAGCTTTAAAATACAGACATCTACTACTATATTATTTCAAAAGACAGAAGTATTCTTTGTTAATAATGACAGTCTTGCCACTATCTGCTACCCTGATCTCACCTGTAGACTTCCTTCTCAAAATATTCTATAACTATAGGAATCTTTTGTGCACTGTTTAAATATTTTCCTATCTAGAAAAGAAATAGTGTGAACTTGACTTCATGACATTGGGTGATAGGAAAGAAAAAAATAAAAATAAAACCATTACATTCTTAGGGAATAGAAACTTGTTGTAAAACACCAGCACAAAATCCTTAAATATCTAGTACACAGCAAAGCCAACAGGGCAAGGTTTCTGCAAGTCAACCAGGAGCTTCACCTTTCCCATGGACTTCTGATCAATCACTTAAAAAAAAAAAAAAGAAGGAAGCTACAAATGTCTGTTCTGTACCTTCTGTAAGTGATAACATTTCCATGAATAGCACAAATTGATAGGGAAGGTGCCTTCTCAAATTACACAGTGTGAAAGCAAAGAGGCCAAACTGGAATTCACAATCAGCTTAAATAATAATCAGTCTAATGACTGGGTTTGCAACAGACAGAACCTTGAAGGAACAAAATGAGCTGCTGCAGGGTTATAACGGGGGAAGCTGTTGCTTATGAGCATGGAGCTGTTGAAAAATCTCTTCTGAGAGTTTGGAGAGACTTGCAGTGAAGGACCACAGAGATCCAGCACCAAGTGAAAGAAATATAAATAATTTTATACCAATGCATTTTCCATACAACAGCAGCCAGAGGATGCAACATTCCCAAAGAGACCAGATACATTTACAAACACCACCCTTATAGAAGAGGAGACTGCAAACAAAAAACAGGATGAAAGACAAGGACTGTAGAACAAAAACCTACATTGTGAAGGTGTCACCTTTAAGATTTATACAAACATTGAAGGTTACAAATAAAGCAAAAGTAATGAGTGACTGCTTTCAAATAGATACACAAGCAGAGGCTTACATGGCGTGAAACCAACTAGTTTCTGCATTGTAATGATTTATGGCTATAAATCCCCATGTAGAGACAACCCTGGCAATGCCTGGGGCTTGGAGGAGCACTCTCCACCTTTACTCCAAAATACAATTGCTCCTTGCTTCTTGTAAAAGATACAGAAGTTTTCTTTGCCGTTTCTGGCAGTGAGGGGTACTGAATACACATGCTAAGGTTTCCTGTTAACAAAGGATGGCACAGCTATGAATCAGTGATTATCCTCAAAAGGCTCCTGATGCAGTAGGGACAGAATTCTGCACACTGAAGGAGCACCCAGAAGGCTGTGGAAGCGTTCTTTGCACACATACACATTCAGTAAAGAGGAAGCCTGAGGACTGTGTTCTGCAGTGGCCTTCTGCACCACTCACTCTATAATGAACAAGGGATGAGAGGGGAAAAAAAGAGGCTCACACATTTCATTTGTATGCCATGCCTTTTGAACCCTTCTCTGGCTTTGCCCTCTATGTTGGGTAACTAATCTCACTACGACCTCCCAAGAACACAGCCTTGACTCTTGCTCTGTTCCACCTTACTCTTCACAAGAACACACAACATTGAAAAGCCCAGGCTTTCTCATGCAAAGTCAAGCTGTGTTTAACTATTTTTCTCTGACAGCTGCAAACCACAAAAAGTAGTGATGATACATTAGGCTGTTGTCCAAATATACCAAAAATACTCTGCTTTTTTTATCTTGCTGTACTTCACCCTGTTGTTTGAGCAAGCCCAAATCCAGCCCCAGGATAACCACTCAGCACTCTCCAGCAATGAAACCAGTCCTACTGCAAGCCCATAAGAACAGGGGAACCTTCTCTTTGCATGGTGTAACAAATGAGCATAACACAAAACTTGCCATTTCCACCACAGGACAGAGATGAGATGAAGACATGGCTGACTGCAGAGCTGCAGGAAAGGTAACTTTAAAACTAGCCCTCTCCCACGTCTAGGCCAGAAGTAGAAACAGAGCAGAGGGCAGTAGATGAGGGGAGAGGGCACGAAAAGTTCTCTAGAGAGCTGTCACATTTAGATGACTGCCAGGAATCCTCAACCGACATGGCAGAGCCCAGGCAACCATTTTGGAAAGGTTCTTTGCTAACTACACCAAATTACCGTAATTCCCAAATAATTGCAAGCCCTGTGTGTCTTCTGAATTCCCGTGTACAGCGAGTTCACAACTGAGCAAAGGCGAGCGACTCGCAGAGCCCGTCAGCAGTGGGTCATTTCTTGGGGAGATGGGGCTTAAGGGCAGGTAGCACAGCACAGCTGGAGCTCCGCGAGGGGCTGCAGGAGACATTTATTTCTCCTGACACTGTAACTTACTGTGTCAGTCACAATGTTATCTGGGTCACCGCCGCAAGTTTATGCGGCATCAACCGCAGTCGCAGCTCTGCTGCCAGGCTCCCCTTCGGTTCCACAGCGATGCAGCATTAGCATCCCGGCCCCAGCACTGGGAAACTTGGATTACAATATCGAATCCAGGCAAAACTTCAGTCCACGTTCCGGAAGAGAGAGAAGAGTTATCAGTGAACAGCAGCATAATTAAGCTGCGTTCTGGCTGTCACACATCCAGCACGAGGACTGTGCCGCAGCTGTCGGTCCAGCTCTGAAAGCAAACAGTACATTCACCCATTTCTCCTCTCCCTCAATTGGCCTCATGAACCCGTTGCAAAGCCGCAGAACAGACCCGGTTTTAACCTCCCCCTGCTGCAGCCCCACACAGGTTGCGTGGGTGCTGCTGCCTCTGCATCCGCAGCGCAGCCACAAGGCCGGGGGAGCCGGAGGGATGCGGAGCTCCTGTGCCGTTTCCATGGCACTGCCGAGCCCTGGGGGCTCCAGCCCTGCTGTCTGCTGCCTTCAGAGCTGCACAGGAGAAACGTGCCTTCCCAGGGCCACGGGGCTCCTGCTTCTTCTTCCTTCAGACCCTGCCAACACACCATTCCCATTGTGTTTGCCTCTCCACTGCTGCTAATTAGGCCGGCACTTAGAACCAACAATACCCAGGGCTTCCCCAATTAAGCAGGTGCAGCAGAAGGTGGTCTGTCTCTGCAGAAGCCAGGCTACTGCACTGCATGACACCAGGAAAAGCTCATCTCCAAGGTTTTTTTTCCAATTTTTTTTTATTTCCTCATAGGAAAAATTAGGAATTAGGTGCACTTAAAAACAATCTGAAAATTAGGCTTCAGATTTTAGGATTTTGATTTCTTTTTATTGGATTAATTAAATTTGGGGGGTTGCTTCAGTTAAGGGGAAAAAAAAAAAAAGCTAATTACAAACAACCACCCTCTATGACTTAGAGAAAAGTTCCAGAGTTGCTAATAAGATGATTACAAATGATGAAAAAAAGCAGCAGCCACCAAAAATTCACCTGGTGACCTTCACCCTCCTGCTTCCCCCAGAAGGAAGAAAAAATTGTAACAAGGGAAAAACATTCTCTCAAGTACGAAATGCCCAACACTTGGGAAAGGAAATAAATAGGCATTTGCAAAAGTGACCTCCTGCCCTGCTCTCTAGGATGACATTAAAACAGGAATAAAGGCTCAGTGTCCAAATCTAGTTGTGATTAACACAGGATTCAGAGACAGAGAGAAGGACTTTAGTTACAGGGAAAATTGGCTGCTCTTTCATCTGAGCCTTTCTTCTTTTCAAGAAAAAATATTTTACCTTAGAAGGAAAAAAAAAAAACAGTCAAAACTTTGTGTCATTCCCTTTTCTTTCCTATGACAAGCTGTCACTTCTAGATATGGAAACCATATCACCATGTTGCTGGAGAGAATAAGTGGGGCACGATTTCTCCTTTCCTTTGATATGAACAAAGATTAAAGTAATAAAAAACTAAGAAGATATGAGTGAAGGAAAAGCAGAATATTTCAGCAGAGCTGATGTTATTTCAGTATGACATTCCATGAAGCAACAGTGGCATCCAGTGGTATATTTCCATAAGCAAGTTTCATATCCTACTTTCCCTAACTTCTGGCTTACATCAGATTTTTTTTTTTTTTTTTTTTTTTGCAACTGGTTCTCAAGGAACCTTCCTCCTCTTCCTCCAACACACACCACCACAACTGCCACAACACAGCCAGTCACCAGCACCAGTGATGGAGATCAAGGTGCACAAACACAAGTTATCAGCTTTCTCAAAGCTGCATATCATATCTGCATAGTCAGAGATTTCAAATCATTACTGAGAAGCCGCAACATTCATACAAACACATTTTAAAATCATTCTCAGAAAAACAAAGGACATTTTTCTCCTGCTGCCCACAAGTATAATTCTGTTCTGTCCCCTCCTTAGTCCCCCTCCCCATTTTGTTTCTCTGCAAGGCAATATGTTCATTCTTTTCTCATTTAGTGACATTAAGATTATTTTCACTTTATGATATCTAAGTAGATGCTCTGGGCAAAAATAAAGGGCTTACAGAGTATAAGAGTATATTCCAGAAGAAAGTCCATTCAGTGAATTTATTATGGTATTTTCAGACTGAGAACACATTTGCAGTTAAGAAAGCACCTTGTGCTAGCACAAGCTTAGTACTGCCATCAGTTATAACTCAGTAAGAAAGAGAACTATCTCCTCACCGACACAGAGCTGAGAACCAAAACTTGTCAGTCCAGCTCTCAGGTCAATCAAAACTTCTGGTTTGATTTTTTTTTAGGTTAGGCCTACAGATCTTTTAAAATAATCAACCTAAACTTCACTAAAAATTATGCTTCTCACTTAAATTTCAAAAGAGTGAAACCAGAGTATCTGATCTTTTCAATAGGACAACTTCTCTATCTGCACACCCCAAATTAACCTTCAGAAAGGTATTAACTGATATAAGGTTCCCTGAAGGCTTGTTTCCTTCCCAACATGATAAAACATAAAACCAAGCATCTCATGAAGAAACTGAAGCTTGGCCTGCATCCAGTTTTCATGACAATACAGTAGCAGAGTTAACTGATTTTTAACTGATGTGGTTTCACAAATATGAGAATGCCTAGACAATCTATCCCAGCAAACACAGACAGAAAAGGGTAATTACTGCCCCACTTCTGAGGAGAAGGAGGTAGATTGAGAAGGTGTTCAACACTGAACTGAACTGCACTAAATTGTACCAGCAACCTCTCAACCACAGGCCTTCTACTCAAACCCATTTAGACTGTCCAAAACAGAAGCCATTTCAGCTCTGCTTTCACAGCAGAATAATTCACTCTTTAGATTAAACATGGTATTTTATTCATCACAGCACTGACATACCAGAGTTAACCAATATCATCTGTTTGTGACTCTGACAACGAGATGACCTGAGAAACAGGTCACTCACACATGCTGATGGGAAGTGCCTGATGTGGCTGATCAAGAATCCACTTGAGATGGCTCCATCCCATTTCAGTCTGGAATTGAAATGCTAAATTTGTGGGGTTAGGTATTTGCTAACTGGTTTCCCTGCTTGAACTGGCCAGTTCCCAAAAAGCATTATTTCTGTGCAAGCAGGCAAAAACTTGCAGATGGAGTCTGCCCTCAAAGCAGGAAAAAGTCATTGCCAGTAGCAATTCAGAGTTCTTATAATATATTGTTCTAGCAAGTGATATGCTACCATTAAAAATAGAAAAAAAAATGCATAAAGAAACCAAAGAAGCCCAAGACCTATTGCCTTCTGATGAAGGGGAAAACCCCACATGATTGGGGTAGACAGCTATGCACAGGAGATGAGCCTGAACTACAAAGCAGAACTGTGATAGAACTTGTACTGTGGGTAGGATAAAGCAATCTTTCAGCAGCAAAGTCATAACATAGAAAAATCTCAGACTGACATAGGATGATCAATATCCTATGGAATGAAACCTCAGAAGAATCAGGTATTTTAAGGCAGAGCTAAAGATTAAGATGAATTCTCATATTTTCTTTCCCCTGGGCCTCTGAGCTGAACAGGGAGCTTTCTGAACATTCTTAATACATAGAATTCCCAATGAATTGCAGACTCTTTATCCCCAGTATGCTTCAGAAATAAATGTAATAAAGCAAGATCTCTGCAGCTCTAAGCCCACCCTGATTTCATGCATGTTCTAACTCCAGCAGTGTGACACCAAACATTTTCCCCCTGTTCTTCTCCCACCAAGCTGTTCCCCTTTTTCTCCTCCCTCCTCCTGCAATGTTAGGTCATTCCTACACTCTGAAGAAGAACATGTTCACCATCACCAGCCGTGAGAGAGCAGAAACCAAAGTGGGGCAAAAATGCTGGACTCCTCCAGTTGCACCTCCAAGCCAGTCTCAGACCAGCAAGCAGGATTATGCAACATCAAATGATAATCTGGGATTTGCACTTGGAATTAGTATTACAGAAGATTCAATGAAGAGCTCAAGCTTCAAAATACCTGCTACAATATTCATCAGAGCTACTCAGGTGAAATGTTTCAAAAAAGATATTTGGATACTCGAAAGGAGCTAAATCTGTATCATATTCATTTATTTTTAGTGTAGATTAAGAGTTTGGGGAAGCAATTGGACAAAATAAGGTTTCTTTGGTAGTTTAGAAGAAGAGATCACTATTTATTGAGAACATAATCATCTTCCCATGTTTACTGCTTTGAACGATATGAACTCTGAGATCACAAAATATGTCACTCACCTGGGTTTCATCTCCAGCAGTGGTTTCAAACATTATATAATGCATTTTTATGTCAAATAATCCCATTTATCACGAACGGATCTCTTGCTCCTGATACCATCTTTCCACCAGATGTCACACTTCCCCTTCACCTGGTAACTCCAAACCTACAATTATACACAGATGCATTTGTTCTTTGCTGAGCACTTCCACAGTCTATCCTTAATTGAATATTAGCCCTTCTATTTGTTTTGCAGTAACAACACTGTATGTATCAATTGTGCAGCCTAGTTCAAGTCCTCACTTACACAGAGGTACTTACAGTGTCATAACCAGAAAAAAAATCTGTGCTCTTCTGTTACAGTCCAAATTCCCACACATTTATATGCATCAACAGGTTATTTAAAATTACAAAGATTCCTTTCCTAATGTCCAATTTTAAACATTATCATTCCCAGTGGTTTTATTTTTCAGGCCTGTCAACACTCTAGATTATTTAGAGAAAACAACTCCATTCACATTGACCAAATGCACAAAGCAGAGACATTATTTTCAAACCCAAGTGCTGAAATCCCAGCACTAAGTGTTTTATGATACAATTTAATACACGAAAAAATAGGGGGTTTAAATCAGTAATATTTTAAACATAAGAGCAAAGCTTGGTCCAACCCTGCCACCTTCTGAGATGACCTCTGGTTTGGTTTACTTTGCTGTTTCAAACTGCTGTGCCAGAAGTAACCCAGTAGCATTAGCTGTCTTTGGAGTCTGCAGCCAGCCTTCTTCTGTTTGGATAAATGCAATGCTAACATATTATTCTAGAAAAAAATCCATAGAAAGCTATAATTTTGAACACAGCATTACCTCACTTCAGACTATGGTATCACACTAGACTGCAACGGTTTATAGATTTCTACAATTCCTTTCCTGTCCTTTGACAATGACCTATTTTTAGACACACATCACACTGAGTGGGTATGTCACTTGATAGAATACCATCCTGAAGATTCAAGTCTGTCATAAATAAATATGTAAGACAAACTGGTACATACAAGTTGCCTCTGAGACCTGCTTTCAAGTCCATTCCAGAATGCAGTGAATGAAAATCATTTCAAATGAATGTCTGCTGGTCTCTGCCATGTTTCTTCTCGGAGAATTGCACATCACAGCACAGCCCAGCGTTTCCAAACAGACAGCTCAAAGAAGGGACAGGGGAAGACAGAAAGGAAACCTTACACTAACCAGGTGACAACCCTTCTCCAGCTCTTCCCCTCTTAGAGGGAAAGGTATCTATTGAGATTCAGTTGATGTATCTATTAATTCTGCATAAGGAAAAATTACCACTTAATTAAAAAAAAACAAATAAACGAACACCGGTATCAATAGCAAGACAATCTGCAAGAAGTATTATTCTGAGGAGACAGTAATTGGGTTTTAGGGGGTTTGTTGCCTATTTTTTTTGTTGGTTTTTAACTCCACCTAGGAAATATCACCTAGCAACAATGGGAGAACCCTCCTAACAAAATGAATCATGCAGGTATTGGCTGTTTATTCCCATGAAGGGCTGTGTTTCCACCCTGTCAAATGACATCAAGGCCATGTTGCCAGAGGCACTGGGAGTTTTGACCTCTAAAAGGCAATTTTCTCACTGTCTGCTCAGAAATGTAACATTTTTCATATTGAAGGCTTTTATATCATATCTTCTAGGTTACAGATCTATAAATAACAGACTAAAATTCTTCAACACAATAAAGCACCAGCTATTATCTTTTGCTATTAACACAGTAAACATGAAATATCACAAAGTTAGCACTCTATTAGCATAACTATCAGGCATCACAAAAAAAAACCCACCACATTAAATTGCATGACCAAGTTTACTGGAAATTAACAGAGGCCAGAACTTGGTTCATACAAGTTCTGAATTTGAAAAAGAAAATATTCACCAGATCACAACATACCCAGCAAGATTAATTCTGGGTTTCCCTGATCAAGTAATTCCTGCATTAATTTCTCAATGGAGCTATTTGATACAAGAGTTTTATATGACAGGATGGACAAACAGCATAGAAAGAGAAAAAATAAGACCTGTTATTTGCTTAGAATGCATCAAGTATAATTTTCACCAATAAATGGGCATGTACAGTGTGTGTGAATCTCCTCTCAAATTAATTCTTATTAAAAGCTTCCCATACTTTAATTGCAGCAGCTCTGCTCAAAGCAGAGTGAGCCAGTGAGCTTCAATCCTAAAATTATTGCTTTCCCAGTTGCTCTGCAAAGATGAAATGCAGCCTTTGACAACTCAATTTATCCAATAAACATGGTTAACTACAGCCCTGGATGTCAATACCATGTTTTTCAAGTAAGGGGACAATGAGAGGTTCTAGAATACTACAAGCCCTATTCTGCCAACTGCACTGTTAAGTACCATTGAGGGGTTGTTTTCCTGGTTTTGCCCAGGTTAAAAGAGTCCTCAAATCTTTAAGACAATTAGCATTTGCAAGGCATAGAGAGACAAGCAGTTGTCTCTGAAAACATCAGCATTTTCACAAAATTATTCCATCATGATTGTATCACAGTTCTGTCATTGGGGTGATGGTTGATGAGCTGGCACTGAGCACTCACAGCTCAGAAACCAACGGGATCCAGGACTGCAGCCAAAGGGGCATCAACAGAGGGGTGAGGGAGGGGATCCTCCCCCTCTACTCTGCTTTTGTGAGACCCCAACCACAGCACTGCACACAGTTCTGGGGTCCCCAACATAAGAAGGGAATCAAACTGTTGGATCAAGTCCAGAGGGGGCCACGAAGTTGATAAGGAGCCTGGGGCACCTCCCATATGGAGACAGCCAGAGAGCTGGGGCTGTTTGGAGACCTCACAGCACTTTCCAGGGTCTGAAGATCCTCCCCTACAGGGAAGCTGGGGAGGGACTGTTCATTAGGAATTGTAGTGGTAGGACAAGAGGGAATGGGTACAAACTGAAAGAGGAGAAATGTAGGCTGCATATCAGGAAGAAATTTTTTATTGTGGGAGTGGTGAGACATGGGAACAAGTTGCCCATAGAGGCTGTGGGTGCCCAACCCTGGCAGTGTTCAACCCCAGGCTAGATAAGGCCTTGAGCAACCTGGTCTAGTGAGAGGTGACCCTGCCATGGCAGATGATCTTTAAGGTCCATTCCAACTTCTTAACACTGTACAATTCTGTGATTCTGTCAGGCTTTTTCACAAAATTATTCTACACAGAATACAGAGCTTACAGAAACCAAGGCTCTAGATACCAAGGCAAGTACTTCTGGTGCTTTCCTCAGACTGAAGATTTCAGACTACACAAGCAGATGACTAAGAAATTAAATTCTTAAGACTACAAATCAACTTTCACAATCACAGATGATCTACAAAACAAAGAAATGAGGTAGAAGCACACTTAGTGGGCTGTGGTTTATAAACAATCAGTAACTGTTCTCAAAATAATAGAAAGTAATCTTGAATGATTAAGTAATCATTTTTCCCAAAAATGCTCAAGAAGGATCATGCTTTGCTTCCACAGATAAAGTGCATATTGGCAACCTTTCCCAGAAATCTGTACTTTGGAACAGATTTTTTTGTGATGTTCTTCAACACAGTAATTCTTTTTTAATTTATAGAAGTATAAAAGCTCAAGACAAACCACGGTTTACAACATTTTGTTTATAAAGTCAAAATATTTTAGTGCTTATTATGCTTTTCAAGGAGTTTACTCCAACAGTCTTTTAGCACTGACTCACAATTTCCTATACTGTGTATTTTCTATCCCAGGTGTGCAATATTGCTCTCAATCCCACAGAATGTTACTACTGTGTTACTTTCTATAGACCACCAAGAAACAGTAACATAATTTCTGGATCAAACACTCGATATAAACATCTATTTCTGGGAAGCCAAGTGTCAGTAGTGTTGGCACCATACTCCTTGGAGAGCTAAAAAAAGAAGAAAAATCCAACAGTTGAGAAAAGCTGACCATGCTTTGCAATGCAGTGTGAAATTCTAGGGCTCCAGATATCTCTATGGCTGGATTCACTCAGTCATATTGAACCTAACCCTTATATCATCTCCTTTCAATTTGGCTTGTTGAAAGAGACCTTTTCCCCTATTACCAGTCTCAAAAAGATATTAACTCCAAAATAAATGCACACTTCTCTATATAGAAATGAGACATTTTTAATCAGGGTTTTTTTGCTTGAACCTCATGGCTACAAGCAAATCAGACATTTCCTCACTACAAATATGCATTTATGTGCATGGTTGATACTGAGTTTATAAAAAGTATATACCCATAAAGCTAAAGAAAACACGTATCAGACACTTCCATCTGTACTTGAAATTAGCCCCAGAGGGAAAAAAAAAATAAAAAAGAGCTTACTATGAAATAAAACCAGAATCTAATTCATATCATCTTATCATTTCTCCTAAGGACTTCTGACAAAACTTTATCCCAGAACAGACACATCCAAAACCATCAGTGTGCTACAAACTTCAGCCCTAGAGCCAAGTGCAGTTCCAGGAGTGGGCAGCCCACCCCCTCCCAGGGCAAGGCCTGCAGCAGGGGATCATCGGGGCCATTCCCAGGGATTTATGGAGATGATCTTTTACTGAGATGGATAAAAGCAGATGACACTCTTTTCCTCCTCACTACCAGTTCAGCTGAGAGAAGGAGGAGAGCAAGCATTTAGCATCCAATGAGGAAGGACTGAAAGGAGCTGAGCAAAAGAGCTCTACAGGAAATCAGCCAAACTACTGCTGTAACTGCAGAAATATCGTCTATTTCTTCGCTGGGTACAGTCACAACAGCAGAGTTAAGTGCAACACAGGACGCAGGCAGATTTATAAGTAATTTTTAATTAACCGAACCCTAGAATATACCTTTGTTGCTACAATACTCCCGAGAGCCCCCTCACACAGATTAGGCTACCACAGAGGCATTAATTAGAACAACAGCGCTCGGTGCCTCTCGGAGGGCCGCGCTCCCCCGCAGCCCCCGCGGGGCCGCGAGCACAGGTGGTCCCGCTCTGAGGGTGCCCCCGGCCCCGGGGGAGCTCGGCAGCCCCCGAGCCCCGAGCCCGACCCGTCCCGCAGCCCCGGGGCGCCGC
>VYZS01106970.1:0-35102 GCA_013400695.1 Neodrepanis coruscans | reverse complement strand
GATTTGTGGGGTCTGGGAGGGGAGGGGGTTCCAGGATTTTGTGGGGACAAACAGGACCCACAGGGGGGGATTTTGGGCTGGTTTGTGAATTTTGGGGGGGTCTGGGCGTGTTTTTCAGGGTGGGTGTTTTTTGGAGGGGGGGTGTCCCCAATACATAACAGTACAGACCACATGTTTACCTCTTATGCCAGCCCTTCACAGTCAGATGCCCACTACCCCGTCCAGCACAAGTAATACACACCCACTGTGAGCATATAGAGATATTCAAAATCCTCCTCTTTTTTTTACCACCATCCCATTTCTCTCTCCTTTCCCATCTCAGATCTGGCAGTTCAGCAGCCTGTTCTCCAGAGTTAACAAATGGCAGCGCAATGACATCACGTGCATGTCAGAGCACCTGAAAAATTGTCCCTTCTACCAAGTGGAGCACAGGACGGACCCCGTGCTGCTGACAGGCATGTCTGAATCTCGAGAGCAGACTCGAAAGACATTGGTTTCTACTTTCAAGCACAGAGTCTGAGCAACCTGCCTCTCTTCTGCCATGCTCCCTGCAGGGCCCTTCAGAAGAAGATTCGGGAATTCAGACGTAAAGATTTTTTTGCTTCTGACTTTTCTTTGGACATACAAAACTGGTGTCACCCTAGCTGTGTTTCAAACATGCTGTATCATGGTTTTTTTCTTTTTTTTTTTCTTTTCCTGCATTAATTTAATTGTTGGAACTTCAGCCACTGCTCACTAACATCACACATGCTTTCTGTTTGTGTTTCTGTTTTTTGCTTAATGCAGCATCTTGAAGGAAGCAATAAGGATCTTTTTTGAAAACAGCATCTTCTCAACCTTGAATGTAGTCTGCTGCTCCTGTGCCCAAGAGAGGCAAGAGCAATCAGTGTACTTGGCTTGACTATATCTGAAACACCTTGGCTTTGGCTGTAAAGCCAAGCTCTAGGAGCACAGAGAGGTGCCCTCCTGCCTGGCAGACCCAGGGACTGGTAACCTGTTCTGAGATGTGGGCAAAAGACAAGCACACCCCAAAATTAAGTGAATTCATTAGAACTCCAGTGAGAACTGAGGAACAGACCAATATTTAGGGCCCTGATTCAGACAAACATACCTATTTGAGTGCAAGCCTAAAGCTGAGCTCAGGGGAACATTCAAATTCAACCAAAGCAAACAAACTTACTCTTTGCTAGAAGTAACAATTTTAGAGGCTCAATTGACTTTTTATACTTTAAGGTATAACTTTCTCTGTTTTATTTAAAAATCCATTATATCCATCAAAGAATATCTGAAGTAATTTTTAGAATGCCTTACCTCCTCAGTTTTGAAGTTGCAAATTTCAAATTCTAATTACAACATGTCAGAGAAATACTATTCTTTTCCTAAAAGAAGAGGCATTCAGCAACCTGTTCACTAAGGACAATGTTTGCTTCAGTGAAAGGGGCTGAGGCATCAAAGGCATGGTAATCAAAGGCATGGATTGCATGGTGGCTGAAACCATGCTGAGTGCAGCTCATCCTTGTGTGATCACTTACAGCCTAAGTGATCCCTGTGAGATTTTTAACTCTATGAGGATGTTTTCCTTCTCCAGCTTCAGAAGCATATTATGTGAGTTGTGGGAACAGTGGGTTGGTCCCAGGAGCAGGAGTAGCAGCAGTTCTTTTTTTTTTCTTTTTTAGATGTTACTCTGTTATCTGTCCCTAGAGAACCTTTCTGGGAAGTCTCATAATGCTTTACACATAGGTGTCAACATCTGTGCTGGTTACTTGAAAATGGAGCCACTCAAGATTATGGATAGCTGGGGGAAGGGAAAAAAAAAGATGCTTAAATAATAGGGTCTCAAAGTAAGTCTGTGTTCAAGGCTGTATAGGAGATAATGAAAAATTTTAGCCTGTGAGCAATCCCTCACATGATCAGCCACTTAGCTGCTGTAAACTGGTGTGGCTGCCCTGAAATTGTGGCTTCTGTTAGGTATGAATTTAGCTTTTTTTACCTTTAGTGTCAGTGTCACTAGTAGTGCTGCTAGTCTGCTCCTGGCCTCCTTCTGTCCACTCTAGAGGATTTTGTTCTTGTACTTTCCTGCTCCTGGAGATGGCATGACTTCAGTTCCAGCTTTATTACAGCTTCTCTCTGTGCAGAAGATCTCCAAGTCAGACTACAGGGGAGGATGCTACCTTTGAAAATATGATGGGGGTAGGTCAGAGATAGGAATGTCACAGCCTCTACCTCTTGGGATCAGACAGGATGTACATAGAACCTCTAGGAGACTGGGTAATTCTCCTTTTGGTACTGCCATAGGGGACACTGGAGTGACACAGGATGTTAAACCCCAGGGAGAGACACATTTGCCCCTTTGAATATATAGGTATACTTCTGTAAACTGTAAATTTGAAGGTTACTTTAAGTAACCTTCAGCATATCCAGTGAAAGCTGAAAATCCACAATCAGCAAGTCCTTAGCTCCTAGTTTAAGCTTGTAATTTGGCCAATAAACTATTCCTGGATTTCAGCTTGAGGAATTTGATTAGGAGAAACTGAGCATTTGGTGTTTTTCAAAACAGGTCAATTGCTGGGGGGGGGTCTGAACTGGAAAAGGGGATCCAAGTCCAGCAGAGCATTGAGGTCACTTTCAGTCCAGACCCCACACTTCTGGATCTTCATGACTTGGATCTTGTTTGTGCTGTGAAGGGCAAGAACAATACTCCACACACTTCAGGCTGATGAGTTTTGCAGTGTTTCCTCTCACTGGAAGAATGGGAAGTGAAATGATGGCACCATGGAAATCAGAAAGATCAAAGCAGGGCAAAAACACTCATGACAACAAAAGACAGTAAATAGAAAAGGTAATGAGTTTGGATAGAGGAGACCTGCCTCACTGTAAGTGTTATGAGGGGAGGCAAGAAGAGACAGGTGAAAGGGCACAAGAATGAAGGGAAGTAGGATATGGAAGAGGCAATGCAGCTGCAAATGATTTAGGAGGAAACAGTGCAATTCAACAGACACTAGGAGGATAAGAGTGATGTTTAGGAGAGTACAAACATAAGGGGAATGGAAATTTTATATTTTATTTTATTTGCTTTCTACTGGCAAAGTAAGATATTTGGATGAGCTTCATGAACTCAGTGAAATGAAGATTCTGTTTTGAATTTTAGTTCATGCAGTGGACCTCACTCTGTGGCACAGCCTCTGTTCTGGGTTAGAGTATTCAGCCAGTAGATTGTTGAAATGTGAGCTGAGAGGCCTCAGTAAAATCACATAAAGTCACCAGTACTGATATTCCTATGCATTCATCATGTGCTGCCAAAACAAGAGATTTTCTGGATAAACACATCTCCTTGAGAAAGGGTCCCAATCATTAACATGCTCTACAGTAACATGGGGCAGATGATAATTTTTAGGGGGTAAAAGGGCAGGTCACACCTACTGACATGTACCCTAAGTCTAGTTTGAAAGAAGAAATATTTTGCTGGGCTTACAATTCCAAATACTGAGTGAGTACAGATAAGGTACTGTACTACTGACACCAAACAGTGCCTATTATTTTGCAAAACTCTGTAACTCCTTGGTGTTTTCTTAAGAATAAAAATTATTGTGGTTTTAAAAAAATCCATCCAAATTCAAGTCTTAGCTTGTTTTCTTAGTTTCATCATCTTAATCTATGCTTTGCCTTCAAATCAGATGTAGTAGTTCCCTCATATTCATTACACTCCTTTCCTCTGCTCCACTCTTCACTATCATTTTCCTTGTTGAAGACTATTATTTATACTTTTTTAATTTTAACAAATACTTTTTAGTTTTGAGCCCATCTTTTTTATACCTGGTTCAACTATTTGTTTATATGAAAAACTTTATCTTTTTTTTAAAATCCATGTTCCAGATTGATGTTACATTATATGTACAAACATTTAAAGAAAAGTTTTCTCCTTACCCTTCACTTTGTGGCTGTTCATCTAGGTAGATACAAAGGAATTTTTGCTTCTTTATTTGGGGTGTACATTCCAGAGGGACTGTGAATTGCTCTCAGAAATTCTGGGCATCTTTCACATACAGTTTTTTTTTACAGTCCACACTAAAGAATCTTAATTCCTTTTTTTCTTTTAATTCCTTATTCTCTTAATTCCTTAATTTCTTTTGAAACAAACCCTGCATATGCAGTGCAGGCCTATTCTTATTTAGCTTCCCACTGAATTTATACATAAGGAAATTATGATCACATGCTCCAATATTATTTTTAATGACCAGCTGCTCTATGACTTAATTGCTATTTACAACCAACAAATCTTTTGTAGGTTCAGTGATGGTTTTGTGAAGGAATTTGTCATGTCATGTTGAGAATTATAGGCCTGAGGCCCATTATGATCATGAGAAATGACTCACTGGTCCATAACTCTGAAGTTAGTTTCCCCTTGGCAGCATAGTTCTTATTGGGATTTATCTCTTTTAATATTAACTCTCTCCTTACAGATCCAGGTAAGAATTTGAGCAGTTTATGGCTGACACTGAGCTGCACCAAAGAAAAGCCTCTTTCAACTTTCTGAGTTTCATCTAAACAACCTGCAACATCATACAGGCAATACTAATGCACTATTTTTATTTTCCATTCCAACAGTTCTGAACAGCAGAACTTCTAATACCAGGGATAACTGTTACTCTACCATATTCTTGATATTTGCATGATAACTAGTCTACACCCAAAATTATTACCTACCAGTATCTGGAAGACATTTACAAAGATAATGAAGCCAAAACCTTCCCAATAGTAGCAGGCAATAACAACGGGCAGTGGCAACAAGCTGAAGTTGGGTAGGTTCAAGTTGAACTTCAGGAATTACTTTTTTACCAGAAGAATGAAAAAGCAGCTCTGGAACAGGTCCCCAGAAAAGCAGCAACCCTCCCTTAGAGGATTTCCTGATTTGGCTGGACAAAATCATGCTGACCTGACTGAGCCAGAGATTGGATCAGAGACCTTTGGAGGTCTCCTCCCATCATCACTTCTCTGATTCCACAGCATCACCTGAGATTCCCTGCAGTACACAGGCATCTGTCACTCTGGTCTCACCTGCTGAACTAGATCACCCTTTGGCTGCCAGTATTGTCTGCTGCTGCTTCTCTCATCACAATGAGTATATTCTTTTCCCTTGTTGTCTAGGACTCTGCTCATTGATGCCTCTGTATCTGTCATCACGTAGTTATTTAACTGGTTTTCATCTCCCTGAGTAAGAAAACAGATGCACAGCCCTCTCCCAGCTGTTGTAGCACCACTGAATGGCTCTCCTGAACATGACACCTCCAGGTAAAGCTGTAGTCACCAGCTGGCTTGGTAAAGCTGCACAGCTTTTTACTGGAGCTGTTCCTTACAGCCACACTGATCCAGCATGCAATGGATTGCAGCTCTGGAGAACACAATAGAGGCACAGCTTTAGCAGATATCTGGAGGGATTTTATGACAGAAAACTGTCAAGAGGGGCTCACAGCCCTGCAAAACCAAGTCCATCACAACTGCTGTGTCAGGCAGCAAACCCACAGCTCCTTTCACAGCTGCAGCACAGTCTGCAGACCTGCCCCAGCCCCTTGGCACACACAGCTAATGGGCAAACCTGCTGCTGAAATGCAGTTTGGGCTCTACTGGAGCAGGTAGATAAATCTGAGAAAGGAGTCTTGCTGCAGGAGACACAGCTGATGCATTTGTTGGGGTGAAGGAGTAGAACAGATACTTGTGCTCTTCTTTATTGACTGACATTAATATCTGGGTGCCCTCTGAGAGCATGGATAATGCAGGAAGAGAGATGTGTGCATCTCAGACTGAAGGGGAAGGCAGGGACTCACAGGGTTTGCTGGTAGGTGTGTGATTTACACTGGAGAGGCAGTGGAAGAACTGGTCAGAGCAGCTGTCCATGTCTGACACAGCTTCTGCAGGAAGAATTAGTATTTCTTGTGAGGTTTTTCCAAGAAGGACTGAAGTGGTGAGTAAGGATGGGACTGCAATGCAAGAGGTAAGTCTGTATCAAGAACCTGTGTCTTGCACAAGCTGGACTTCAGGAGGTTGTACTGGGAGAGCTGTGGCTGGGCTTTATCTCTCCATGTGTTTGAAAGACGGGTTAAAATACTATCAGAGCTCATCCATTTCTTTCTTGCAGCTTGTTTTTTGACCTGTGATGTTTTTTCCTGCAAAGCCAGGGCCAAATTGCCAACTGGTGGTGGCACCACATGCCTGCTGGGCTGGGCTGAGGGGGAGCTGCCTCATGCCACTGCAGAGTTCTTTCCAGTGGAAGAAAGTTTTGGAGGGGGAAAGAAAGAAACCAGCTTCATCCTCCAAGTCTTTTATGAAGATAAAGTATTCTAAAAAGCAAGTGGAAGGGTGACTGCTTTTGGAGAATGCTCAGTGGGGCCAGAGGAGATGAGCTCACATGCAGCAGTGTGGTGGGAAAGGCTGATAAAACATTGACTTACAGAAGGACCCAGTAAAAGCCACCCAGCCACAGGCTGTGGAGGGGGCTCCTCGACCCCTGCTGCCCCCAGACTCCCGTGTTTGGTACAGAAAGAGTGAACAGGTTTAAGCATTGGGTTGTTTTTTTCATACCCATCCTCTCCGTCCTCCTGTTCCCCTTTTACTTCTTCAGCTTTTATTTCATTCCCTGAAGTTCCGAGGGAGCAAACATCTCATCTCCTTCAGGGGAAAAGAGATTTTAGGACTGAAAGCAGACCAACAGAACAAAAGTCTGTAGCAAGTGGGCTGGACCCCACTTGAGAGGCACAAGAAAACAGCCCTGTCCCAAGGAGTTAAGACACTCAGCTAGACTTGATGTTCAGCTCGAGACTGATGCTTTTAGAGAACCATAGCCAAAAATGTTTCCCCCTGTTGGAGCTGTTGGGGTTCTCATTCTCCTGGGTGCCTCACTCTCCAGGGAGATTGCTCTCCTGTGCCTCCTACAGACCCAGCAGGGAAAAGCAAGAGATAGTTGTAGTTTAACGAGCTATGACACATCAGTCCAGCCAGTATAACTGGCCCTGGATCTGTGTGGCTTTGGCCATTCGTGTCACATCACATCTTGTACCTGACAAGAGCAGGCACACAGTCAGTTGCTAAGGAAGTTTGACTGTGACAACTCACTGGCTGTTCAGCTGCTCCAGCCAACACAACATCACTGGCTCTCCTCTTCCTCTACAGAGCAAAGGGGATCACAAGGACAGGTGGGGGCTTTAATTGCTACCATCACCTTCATCATTGTTCTCTTCATTGTGCTCAGGAGAAGAGCAGGAGTTTAAAATGCTGAACCACATCCCTTATGTGTGCATGAGATGCAGAAACAAGCAACTTTCTCCTCTGCACCTCCCCTTAGGAGAGATGGAAGTCAGGACATCCCAGGATCCTACAGGGAGGGGGAGGGAGGGAGTGGCTGAGCTCGAGACTCGTTTCTGATGAAAGGTAACATGAAGTGATGTTTTGCACTGTTTTGATCTTCCTGCATCTTACTTCTCTTTTTTTTCCCCCTTTCTCCTTTTCAGCTAAACAAAAAATAATAGCAAATTCTAAGGGCTTCAGAACAGAGGTAACTTTTGTGTCACTCACCTGCAGTCCTTCCTCTCCTGTCTCTTGACACAATTAACAGAGCCCTTGGTTGATGAGGGAGGGGTAGGGCTGCCCTTGGTGGAGGAGATGAGTGACCATTCAGCAGTGGACTCACAGGAAGACACATCGTCATTCAGGGAGGGCCACATGGGCAGCCTCAACTCTGACATTTGTAGAAATGCCTCTTCTCTGGTTTCAGAGAAAATTGTATATGGGTGAGTGTGTGTATAACTTCATATATGTGCATACACAAGTACATGTGCTTTTCCTGCCTAACAGGGAATTTGAAGGTCAATGCTTGGAAAATCTTTATAAAACCAACAGGGGGGGAAAAAAAGCAGAAGGAAGGAGTGGATGGAAAGGAGGTATATGGCACACAGTAAAAGCGAGAATTTATGAAGCATACAAGGTGATAAGGAGTGTTCCAAATAATCTGGAAAAACTGGATTGCTGCAAGAGCTAACAGCACTTGGAAGAAGCTTTTTTCAAAATGCATTGAAAACTAAGACATACCAGTAGCAGCAGCAGTAGGAGGATCTTGGGGTGGATACAGGTAAAACTGTTGACAGTGAAGATTTTTGGTGGAAGCTTTTTGGTGCAGAGAAGACAGTTGCTTGTATACAGAAAGAAATGGATTTGTGTATCCACACCACATGACGACAGTAGAAAACTTCCTCACCTGTTTGCAAACTAGGGAAAGTTTTAACAGCATCTATTAAGTGCAAGTATTTTTACATCAGTAACCAAGAAAATTCACATTTCAGAACCACAAAAAAAATTGTCTGAGGAGGCACCTGGCCCAATGGAGTTAGGTAGTTAAAAATCCTGGTGTACTAGACAAATTCCAGGGTCTTGGAAGAGCATGTTCTGCCAGTGTTCAGAGAGAAGAAGTGAGATGACACTTAAGTTAGAAAGTTCTGTA
The DNA here is from genome assembly GCA_013400695.1 of Neodrepanis coruscans. NCBI lineage: Eukaryota > Metazoa > Chordata > Aves > Passeriformes > Philepittidae > Neodrepanis > Neodrepanis coruscans. The sequence goes on along the minus strand of VYZS01106970.1, from coordinate 26,614 downwards.
GTAATTATCATAGGTAAGAGAATGAAGTTATTACAAGTCAGCTAAGAGATGCTTAAACAATTACAATAATATGTATAACTTAGTATTTAAAAAAAAAGAAAAAGTTGTGAGAAACAACTCTGACTTCATTCTTTGATAAAGTAATACATTTCATGAAAGTAATACTTCATGAAAGCACTGGTGCAGATTAAACAAACCAAGAAATTTGTAAATTCAGAAGAAAAAAAGAATAGTGCATGAATACATCATAATTTGTATTATATGGATTAATTACTAGCTAGGCAAAAATTAATTGTCCAAAAAAAAAGCAGTAATCACTGCTGAAAGTGTGTGCCTCTCTGCAAGAACTGTGATGTTTAATATTTGCAACAGAAGATGCAACTCTAAAAAAAATTGCAAATGGCAAGATCAGTAGCTGAAGGTGAGGGAGTCCTTCAGACTAGCACAGACTAGCACCTGGCCATCTGAACATACTCAAACAAGAGAAGATGCTGAGGTATGTTGTGGAGTCTCCTCAGGTCCCAGATCACCAGTGCTGCTGATCCATGAATCCCTCTGAGTTGTCTGAGCTGTAGGAACACCTAAGAGTGACCATGGGCAGAATGTAACTGCTGGTGGGAGCAGGTTTTGCTTGCATCTTTTCCTCTTCATTTTTGATGCATTTGATGCAATAAATTTTTAGTTCCAATGGTTGTGTTGTGTCTGTGTACCTCCCACACCACTCTGGGGAGCCAAGCCTACTGCATGGCTCCATGGCTGGTGAGCAGAGGGGGAAACCATCCAGGACTCAGGAAAGGGGAGTTCCAAGGGATCCTTGGTGTCGATACCAAACCCTTTGCTCCCAGAGGCTGCTGTTCTGGACCACAGAAGCTTTTTGGACTGGCTGCTGGATTCAGACACCTTCACATAACAGGTGGGTACGTGACACTGGAGAAGTCACCATCACCTGTGACAAACAACGTGGAATTGGAAGCACAGGAAAGCTGGAAGCTGCAACACCCATTGACTGTGCAGCCACCCACATGTTTTTTTATTATGCTGAAAGCCTGGAGATGGTCCAGAGCAAAGTGACAGCAGCAATTAGGAAAGTCAGAAAACGCCTTACAGGAGGCACTTAGAGGCATTACTCTGGTCTCACTACACATGAAAGGAGGGCTGGTGGTTTCTCTGCTTTTTTGGCTCATAAACCAACATGGAAGGGAATAAAAATAATGGACAGATGGAACAAATGCATTAAGAGTGGCCATAGTCCTCATAAGGAGAAATACACCGTGGCACTTGATTTTATTTGACTATGTGCTCTCTGATGCTCCCCACTGAAGTCCCCACTGTGTCTCTGAAGATCTCAAAGTGAATTTAAACTACAAAAACAAGTAAATCAGATGCCCTAAAGCAGAAAAAGTAATGCTCACTGATAAACAAGGTGACCTGGCGTTTAACAACAACGTTCCTCACATTTTAAATACAAAACACTTATTACAGAAAATGTCTCTGAGAGTAAAATTGAATCAAATATAAAACTTCATTGCTCTGGAAAGACAGGGATAAATAATATTGCATGTTCTGCTTCTCTGAGAGACAGCCATGCTGCTTTCCAAAGTCAAATGTTCTGTGGCCAAGTGCCACATGGCATCACTGCCTGTGCATGTGAATGAAGAAGCAGGAATTTGGTTATCACCTGAGTAGCTGCTGGGCAGACCAACCCATTATAAGGCCTACTGTGTCAATACAGATAAATATTATATGTAGGTGTTTTGAACTAGCTTTTTAGGAGAATTGTTTGATATAAGACAAGAAATTTTATACACATTTTGTCAACCTGCAAAGCATAAGATTAAGTTCTTTGCACTTGCACCAACAAAGTACAGGAGAGGCCTCTCTCACCTGTTCAGGCTCTTTCCAGCCATGCACCTGCTACCTACATGCCACTGGAATTCACTGGAAGTGGCCCCATTGCAAAAAAACCACAGGAAAGACAAGGCCTATCAAGGGCTGCTTTTTAAACCCTGGAGAGAGGTCACTCTTGAAACATGTGAGAGTGTTTCCATCCAGCCTGGCAGACTGGATGGAGCTCCCAGCAAACTGGCCCAGTGAAAGGTGTCCCTGCCCACAGCAGGGGGTTGGAACTAGATTATCTTTAAGGTCCCTTCCAACCCAAACCATTCCATGATTCTATGACATCTCTGAAAATGCCAGAAGCCCTTAGTGCTGTGCTCACCCTCACATACAATTGCCAAGTGCATCACAGATCAGACTGGGAACAGCCCTTTTTGTGGGTCTGAAGGGTTGCAGCGGTACAGCTCCCTGCAGTGGGGAAAGCTGTCCTTTGGAAAGCTGGTTCCTACCTTGCTGCCCTATGCTAAGGCTGAGAAGCTTCAAATTTCACCTGTCACCCTCAGCCTCCTGCAGACTCATAATGAAGGAATGCACAGGAATCATTTAAAGCCAAAGAAATCCCTCCCCCACCACCCATCAACGATAGAATAGCAGTTAGTAACCCAATACTGACCTTCCCCACATCTCCCCCATCTTGTTCAACAGACTGCAAGGAATCACTGCAATTCTTTTTGTAAGGATGGGCTGGGACAAAGCATCAGGGCTCACATTCATGCTCTGTGAAGAGTATGAAATGCTCACCAAAGACAGGTCCTCACTAGTGCTGCACATTTGCTTTTCTTAGCAACAGCAATATTTTGCATCACCCACTTTCTCTGAAGTGTCCTTCATCTGGACTTCAGTGACATGAGAAGGATAAGCTACAGTGGACAATGAAGTGCCTGTAACATTCTACATTCTCTGCCTCTCAAAAAAAAAAAAGGTCAAACAAACCAACAACCAATTAACCAAAAAAAAAAAAAGTAAAGGAGAAGAACAAAAGGGAAAAAAATTGGGAATTTCTTTTCCCAAAGCCTCCAGATCTATTACAACAACACCATAACCCCTAATAATAACCCCTAATAACCCTTTTGTCCCAGAAAAAAGCATGGACTTGTGCTTCTCTCCAAAAGAAGATGTGTCACACTAAGTCAGTCCAGCTCCTTCCTGCTGCTGTTCACCACAAGTAAGTTGAAAATTCATCTTCTCCCAGCCCACAGAATGGTGGGTTCCCACTCATCTCCTTCACTGAGGGATGAGCAGATGCTGAAAATGGCAGATGCTCCCTCTGGATGAAAAATTAACTGAGAAGCTCAAAAAGCCCATCTGGAGTGGAGAGGGTCGATTTCAGCCTCCAGGACCAGCAGCAGTCCCTGGTGAGGAGAGACAGAAGAGAAATGAGGACCACCCCCATCCATGTCCCCAGATAAATGCAATGGTTGCAGCATCAGGAGCTCCTTCTCCTGAATCAGGAAAGGAGAAAGGAGAGGCCAGAAGCAGCTTCATTTCTGCTGCTGACACAAACACAGGCTTCTGTCACTGCTGCTGTCCCTTTCCTCAGTAGTCCAGGTCAAAGTGCCTGGACCACAACACCCCTTTTATGTCCTGCAGCATGACCCAAACCACTCCACTGGTCCCAGCTGGCTCCACTGCTACCAGACAGCATTAATCCAAGCATTCACCCAAATCCTCAGGAGGTGGAGCAGAGTACACACTTCCCTCAGGTTGGCAGATGACAATATGGATTTCACAGCCTGCTGGAGACATAAGCATCCTGGAGAGGTGCACAGACTCTCTTAGACTCTAGCTGTACCTACCTCTCATCTTTTAATCCATGCTATCTTCACCTGAAAGTCAAACAAGTCCCAGAAACCAATCCACCACCTGGACCTGGACCTGGCAGGGGCATCACATTCACCCCTTTCCTCTCCTCAGGTACCTTGCTCGTGGTAAACACAGGGTTACAGGCTGCTCCGAGCAGTTCAGCTCTTTCACTCCTGAGATCCTTTAAGACTCTTGGACAAATGCCATTGCTCCCAGCAAATTGTTACTGTTCCCTTTGTCAGTGTGTTGAACAGCCTTTTTCGCAGCTGCTTCAGTTTCAGACATGTCCATTGGCAAACCCCACCCTGCTGAAGAATGGGTTCTGCCACGCTGATCTCAACACCCAACACTCAAACCTGGTGCAGAGGTGTCTGCAATGGCCTCATCTCTGCTTTGTGCTCCTCAAACAGCCTCACCACCACTGTGCCCTTCAGAACATCTGGCAGATGCCTGATGTGCTTCAAGAGAGATCTAATGTTAATTTTGATTCTTTTTTCTAGTTGTTCCTTCGTTTGACATGACTTGCTGCCTTTCTATACATGCCAAAGTTTACATCCTTCTCTAATTTTCCAATTTTAGACAAGTCCAGCTTTTTTTGACAGATGCTTTTTGTAACTTCCCTTAGCCCACTGAATAATAGTTAATGACTCCCACAAGAAAGGTGTTCACCCCATTTTTTACGAGCATTCCCAGTTAGCAAGGACAGCAAAGGGTCACAGAGGGTGAATTCAGGCTATGAAAGTATGAAAGGGGTGACATTTTTGGGTTGACACAGCAGAAAACAGTTGTGGCAGGGGTTGTTATAGGCTGTCAATGCTGGGCATTGGAATGTCACCTACAGAGGAGGAGAGAGGAGAGGGAACAGTAACACTGCCCCTGGAGGGGTTAGGGATGACAATGAAGTGTAGTGGCACAGGGTTGTGTATGGAGCAATAACATTGACACCTGGTGAGTCAAAGCAATGGCTGTTGGTGAAATGGGACAGCACTGGACAAGTCCAGACAGGAGAGGTCCAGACAGGCTGGGCCGAGGATGATGAGGTGCAGCAAAGGAAGGAATAAAGACTGCAAAGGTGGGAAAGGCAATATGCCATTGTTTTAGGAGTTTGTGGACTCACCTCAGCCTCCCGTGCTGCAAACTGTTTGGCATGTGTCATCTTCTGGGAGATAGATAACTTTCTATGTCTTTTTATTTCAGTGTCACTACACAATGCAGGCCTTCCCACATCCAGGTGCAGTTTGCATAGAAGGAGGGCACCATTTTCTTCTCTGAGCTCATTCATTACTGTTCTTTTCATTCAGCTCCCTCTACTTTCCCTGTTGTCAACAGTATTTTTTACCATTTTCTTTTCCCTCTTTTGAAGATGCATCTGAAGTCCTGGCTTTGCTTAGTATTGATTTCTTTATGAATTGTTGGGGTTTCCTTCTTTTATACTTTTGTACATGCCTAAATCATTCTCACAGACCTGCCCTCCCATGAAATACCATGAACATCTTATTAAGTCCTCAGCATGAAAGATCAATTGCCTCAGCTGATAAATATGCACAGACTCATATCAGGAGGCAAATACTTCAAGATTCTTTACTGACAGGGGATTTGGAAGGCAAAAAGGCCCCAGATTCCTTGAAGTGGACCATTTTTCAAGTTTTTTCAAGGGGAAGATCCTTCCTCCAAAAAAAATCTCTATTTCTTACTTGATGAAAACTCCTTCCTGACATCAAAATTTGCCCAGCAGTATAAACTTCCTGATACATGAGATGCATCTTAAATCTTGATATAGAGTTAAAAGGAAAAGGTGACAGAATGTGACAGTGAATATTTCTAAGAAATCTCACCCTTCTCATATCACTAGAAGTGGTCACATGACTTGAATAAAATTCATATTTTGTTGGCCAACCTTTTCTGCTTCAAAGAAAGAATGAAAGGAAAAAAAGAAAACATAATCCAGACATTCCAGGTCCTACAGAGGATAAACACCAGAATACTTAATTCTAAAAACCAAGACAACAACAAAGAGTATCCTGTCACCTAATCCTTAACTTTTATCAAGCTACATCTTGAAAAAAATTAAGTTCTTTGCCTCATGGACCATTCCAGAGCTTTGAGACAATTTCCAGACTGTTCCATCATTGCTCACCTGAGATCTTGTGAGGGAAGCAAATGACTTAATTGAATGCATTGGAACAATTAAAAGGGAGATGGGAAAGGGAGGTTATGCTGCATTCCCTTCCTTTTGAGAAGGGTGTGGTGGGAAGTGTTCCTTTAAGCCATTTGGCTACGAAATCTGGCCTTACCCATAAAAGAAACGTCATCTATACATTCACTTCTCTTCTTAAGGGCTTAATTCCATTTGGATTCCTTTTTAAGCCTTACATTGCAGAGGACAAGAGAGCACCATCACCAGAGCAGAGCCAAGAAGCAGAAGCAACATGAAACCACGGGGGGTGAGAGTGGCTGAGAGGAGGGTTTTTGGAGAATTACATGAGGCAGTGTCAAAAATCAAGCTAAACAGAAGATTGTCCTATTGTCAGCTCTCACAAAGCCACAGGCAGGCAGCAGTGAGCACCTGTGTCTATGTGAGCACAAGCTGTGCTGTGGGTGCTGTGTTGGACCCACAGGGTGACCAGCCCCAGCCCTGTGATCTCTGTTGGCTGGAGAGCAGCAGCTGGCGGAAGAAAAACTGGTCTGAGGTGGCTCCTTCTGCCTCCAATCTCCAGGAACAGGCAGAGAGATCATGAAAGGGGTGGGGACAGAGGCCCAGGGAGTCAGGTGGCTGTGATAATGGTTATATTGTTAGGGTTGGAATGAGGAAATTAAAGATTTCAGCTGGGGAGAGCAGGGGAGGGTGGGAGAATCTCAAGAAGGCTCCATCTTGATGGCCCCTCAGCACAAAGCAGATGGAGAAATCAGTTCTATAGCCCTTGTTCACTTGCTGTTCCAGCCTGGAGTGCCCACCCAGCTTCCAGATGGGTGTTATCTTAGCTGTGCCAGTGCGTGGGAATGTTCATCTGGCCATTTCCACACTCAGTCCCTTTGCAGTAGGACTGAGATCAGTATCTGAGCAGCTATTGATCTGGCCCAGTGATCCCCCACAAGGGAATAGGCAGCAAAGGTGGAGCTTGAAGGCCCATTCTCAGTGCTCAGTTATTCCCCCACGGAGGACTGGAGGTCACAAGCAGTGATGGGCAGCTGACTTGGACACAAAGTAGGACAGCTGAAGGGTCTGGGTCACTGGGCTTCCTCAGCACCCTGATCAACTCACCATTCCCAGGAAACGATATCTCTCATCCTGCAATATGGACAACAGTCCTACAGAGCCATTTTCATGACTACCCACTAGTCTCCCATCTTTCAAGATAACACACATTACTTTCATTTTGCCCCAGGACTCTCTTTTGCTTCACCAGAACGTCTCTCTGCAGCCACTCTGCTCCTACAAAGTAAAAATGAATAAATGTATTGAAAACCAGCCTCCTCAGGACACAAAGGAGTGGATGTGCATGGACATGCTCTTGCTGCTGTGGCATCTCTGGTTATTTATCACTGTTTCCTGGTAAGTTACATCAGCAGCAAGGCATTCAACAGCCCATTAGTTTGCCAATCCTTGATGGCTTTTTAACAACGACCCTCTTTAGAGATCACCACCTATGCCTCAAGGGAGTCCATGCAACCTGGTGAAGACAACGGTGGTGCAATGTGTAAACTCACATTTATCTTTATCACCTACTTTGCTGGTGCTTCTTTGGCCAAACTCTTAAAATTACAGCAACATCCGTGATACTATTCCTTCACTGTTTGGGTTGCTAGTTTTAATGTAGAAAAATACAAGCAGCAGTAGGTAATCCAGAAATAATCACTGGCTTCTGCCTTGCAGCAGAAGGAAAATACAATTGCACATACAGATACACAAAATAATTAAACTGATTGAAGGTCTTTCAATTAGTTCAAAAACATGTGTAATTTGTTATATTTGGAATCAATACCAGATAGGGAGAGACTTGTTTTTTCCCACCACAGTAGCAATGTGTTAAAAAGAAGGTTGTTCTAATTTAAAACACTGTGTGTACTACAGATCATTATCACATTCCTACTTGGGCAGATAATAGATAGCTGGTAAGGAAACATTTCAAATTCGGTGCCATAAAAAATGATTCATGTTTATTCAGAGGTTGTTCAGTAGCAATAAAAAGCAATCATGCATTCAGCTTGTGAAGATGTAATATACAGAAGCACTGCCCAGAACAACAGGGCGCTTCCCATTTCATAAGAGAAGAAACTGGTGACAAGGATCTTCACAGTATAAAGCTCCTCGGATTTAAAATGTTGTTAGAGGTGGAGTAAACAATATGAATCAAAACTTCCCAAAAGGATTTGTAGTGCCCAATGGAAGATCTTTTATCCTAATGCAAGACTTGGGATTTCAGAAGACAAATTATCCCATAATTGCTGAGCCTGAATGGGAGTGAGTGCAATAACCACCAGTGTTAAAACCAGTTCCATCAGGTGTGATTCACCTTGATAGGTCAATACATGGAACTATCCAGAAAGCTGTGGATGGGTAAAATGCTCAGAAGACTCTTGCTTGAGGAAAGCTTGAGACAGGAGTGTAGATGATCAGCTAAATTATCAACAGGAGCTGCTTTTGCAAACTGCAGTAATAATTCCATGCCACTATCTTCTGTTACAGTGAAGTGTGCCTGAGGAAAAAGGTACCATTTATGACTGACAATCCAAGTCACAAGATGGTCACTGCAGTGATCCAGTCCATGTACACACTGGGGGAAAAAAAATAGCATAGAAGATGTAAGTAATCAAAAAAACAAGCAAATAAACTAACAAAACCACAAAAAACAAAACACAAAACAAAAAAAAAACCCTGAAGAGTTCGAAAATTCTGATTTTATTCTAATGGATATGGAGACTGGAGCTGAGCTGGCAACAGTTCTGTCGTTTGCATTGTTTCTGAAGTATTTGGGGAATCAAGTGGTAATTGTGTATGTAGCAACGTTAAAAATTAATTTTTTGTTCCCTTGCGCATTGGCAATCGATCTTCAGCACATCTGTGTGACCATGGGAACGCAGTGACTTTTAGAAAGCCAAGGACAAATCGTGATATTCGCATGACTTAAGCAACTGGAAGTCACCTCGGGGCTGAGGTTTGCCACAACAGCAGATAATACAGTCTGAGAAGCTCATTGGGGTGAGAAAGAGGGAAAGGGGAATTGCTTGGACCCTAGCTGTCATGGCCACTTGACACTTTTCTTTAAAAAAAAGCAAAAAAAAAACAACCCAATGTATGGAAAAAGTCTTCTGAAAAATAAAAATGCATTTAGACCTGCATGTGTATGTAGAGGTACATAGATATATGATGTATATCATGTCTGCTTGTGAAAATAAAACATGCAATTTATGCACCCATGCCCCAATTATCTGCTATTCACATCCAAACTGGCAAAGGCCAAAAGTTCTCCCAAACAACACGGTGATAGAAATTGTCGGCCAATGACAAAATGCTGAGAAAATTGCTTTAGACTATTGTTCAGATACAGCAAATCAGTCCAGATGTTTGTTTAATTATTCCTCAAGTCAAAAGAAATCAAAAAATGTAAGTTACCTTTGTCTCCCACCAGAAAAAAGGATGGTGTTTCTGAACTCCTTTTCTGACAATTTAAAAAAGACAATTTAAAATCCTTTTACATACTATGGAAATCAGAGAATGCCTAACTAAGTGCTACCAAATTTGGCTGTAGTTGCTTTATAGGTGCTGTTAACTTAAATGAGTATAAAAGTGGCACTTTCAGGGGCAAAATAATTTTTTGCCATTCCAAAATAATAGCATTACAATTCTAGCAAGAGAGAGGCAGTTTTGGAGGATTAGGCCATTAGTGTAACTGAGTAACTTCAGGAAATTATGGTAAACTAAGTCAAACAAGTTGTTCTCTGTGAAGTGACTGGATTATAGCTCTACAGGTTACACTTGTAAATGTAAGCACTGATGCTGCAAAATTGTTAATATCCAGGTCTATCTGAGTGCATAAAACACACAAGTGTCACAACTCAGGAGAGCTCACATCCCTCCACAAATGACATCTCCTCCTAGCACTGTCCGAGATGGGATATGGAGCTTTTAGTTCATTCCCCCCATCCCCACACTTTTTGCAACTTCCATCTTCGATGAAGGTTCAAAAATAAGTTACTGGAGTTATAATTAAGTTTAGAACTGCAGGAGAAACAATGCTGTTGCTTTGCAGTGCTTTTTGTCATAGAATGGAGCCAGAGGAAATATCTAAATTGTGGCTGTAGGCTTGTAACAAGCACCTGTCACAAGGCTGTTCCTGGCACTCTCATTTAACTGTTGTCCTCAAAAGTGTACTGCTTGCCATTTTCAAGCATGGTATTTTGCAATATGAAGAGGTGAAAGTGGCTGCATATTTTGAGTCACTAACCAAACCACAGCAAACTCCAATAAGGATCAAAATGCAGTGACAAAACACTCTGAACAAGGACTTATCTGAAGGAGGTATCCAGAAAGGAAAGAAAGAAGTGAAAACTTCAGAGAGAGCTAGTTTGAAAGAAAATCATTGAGAGAAAAGATTGGTAAAGAACTTTCACGGTTATAATGACAGAAGGGTATTAGGGACTTCTGGTCACATTTGGCTGCAGGTGCTCATTTCTGTGGTCCGAGGAAACACTGAAAGGCTTCGGGTAATGCCGGGAGGCCTTGATTTCCCAGGCTCAGATCAGAAGAAAGGACTTCCCACCTATGCCTGGTCCAAGTAGTTCTGGAAACGAAAGATTTCTTTAGTTAAGGAACCAGTGAAGGCGGTGCGCTAACTTACACGTATCCCCGAGTCGCCCCCTGCCCCATCCCTTTCGCAGATCCCACCTAAAACTCTCTGTTTTGCCCTTGCAAAGCACTGTTTGGCGACTAGAGCCAGGCAGCAGGAGCTGTCACCACCGGTGGGGTCCCGCCAGCCCCAGGCGGGACGTGGCGGGGGTTCCCGGCCGCTTCTGCCTCCGGGACCGGCGCTGCCAAATTTCTGCATCGCCTCGTCTCGCTGGGACGCCGCGTCCCCGCCGGAGGGGGTGGGAGGAGATGGAGGAGGAGGTTGTTCAGGTTGTTCGGCAGCCGAACCTGGCCGGGGCTGGGCTCCCCTCGGGGGACACCGTGGTGGCCCCGCTGCCCGCAGGGAGCGCGGCGGCCGCGCCTTGACCCCCGTCGGCAGCGCCAAGGTCACTGCCCCGACGTGTCCCCGGTCCCCCGGGCCGCCTCTGCCCGGCCGCCGACACTTGAGAGTTTAAAGAGGCTTTTCTTCCCCGGGAGCGGCGCCCGGGGGAAGGGGCAGGAGGGGGCAGGCAGGAGGGACAGGCAGGAGGGGCGGGGAGAGGCTGTGGCAGGGCAGGAGCCGGGCGGGGTGCTGGCTCCAACTGGAAAGGAACCGGTCCCAGCCCAGCCGGAGACGCTGCGGCAGAGCCGGCAAGGCTTGGGGACAGCACAGCGGCCCCGGGTCCGGCTCTGGCTCCAGCCCCGGCCCCGGCAGCCGCCGCCCGCCATGGGCACCGCACCTCGCGTCAGTCCCGCGGCCCCGGCGGGGCGGGCGGGGGGCGCGGCCGTGGAGGGACGCGGGGGCCGCTCGGTGCGGGAGGATCCGCTCCGTGTCACATGTGGGAGGGGGGACCTTGCACCTTGGGATGGGGGTCAGGGAGGAGGGGGCGAAAGCACCGAGGTTTGGGGGAGATGGTGATGCAGAGCCGGTTTTTGCCCCGGGCGTGGCTTCCCAGAGCCGCGGTCTGACGGGGCGACCCCCTAATTCTGAGTTTGTGCTGTAGGGTGGGTCTGTGAAGGCAGAGAAGATGCCAGAAGGGGAGAAAACGAGACAATGTAAGCCAGAGGAGCAGCAGCAGCAGAAAGAAGAGAAGCGGGAGGGTCTCATCGAGTTCTACAGCTCCTACCAGGAGCTATTCCAGTTCTTCTGCAGCAACACAACCATCCATGGGGCCATCCGCCTGGTGTGCTCCAAAAAGAATAAGATGAAGACAGCCTTCTGGTCCGTTCTCTTCTTTCTCACTTTCGGCTTAATGTACTGGCAGTTCGGGATCCTCTACAGGCAGTACTTCAGCTACCCAGTCAACCTCAACCTCAACCTGAACTCCGACAGGCTGACCTTCCCAGCCGTGACGCTGTGCACCCTCAATCCATACAGGTAAGAAATAGACTTCCAGAGCTGTTGACTGCCTCGACTTTAACGGGTGTAGGATAAAAGCAGGTACTCTTGTTCACCTCAAGGCCCTTGAGGGGCCATTTCTGTAGCGGTGCAGGTGGAAAGGACACTTTTCACAGCCCTTTGCGGCTGCAGGGCATTCACAGTTAGTTTAGGCAGCTTTACTTTGTGGTGTATTTGTTAACAGGCTGCAATGTAAACTGCCGTGGGGCGAAAGCAGATCGACTTCTCTTCTACAAGGACAATAGCCTCCAGCAAGGGGTTAGATTTACAGGTGGTGGCAGGAATGTCTGTAATCACCCCAGCAAACTTTGCTGCTTGTCTTATTCAGAGCTGTTCGTGTGCATTCAGCCCTAAACCTGCAAGTCCTCTCTCCTTCCTGTATAGATACAGTGCCATCCGAAAGGAGCTGGATAACTTGGACCAAATCACCCGTCAGACACTGCTGGACCTTTATGACTACAACATGTCTCTGCCACAAAGCAACTGGTCCACCTCGTCTACACAAAAGCGTAGCCCAAGGAGCCTGTTCCATCATATCCAGCGCCATCCTTTGCGGAGGCAGAAGCGGGATAATTTAGTCAACCTGCCAGAGAACAGTCCCTCGGTGGACAAGAATGACTGGAAAATTGGCTTTGTTCTGGTGAGATCCCTGGGTATCCTGTGCTGTACCCACTCAAGCCTCTGCCTAGCTATTTCTGTCTTGTTAGACCTTGGCCATGCCTTTCTCTATGTAGAAGTCCACTTAATCTTCACTGGCTTTTGCTGATGAGGTGGAGTTGAATCCTTTGCCCAATGCAATCCTGCTCTCCAAGTCCTGTCTCTGTCCATGCAGGTCCCAGGGGACTTGTCCACATCAGTGGGCATTCTTTTCCTAGGTACAGCAGGCAAACTCTCTTTCCTGAAGGCTACATCAGCCTTGCAGTTGCCTTTGGAGAGCAGTTTATCAGCACCAGCTGCTGCATTGCCCAATAATTCCAAGGCGTAAAGTATTTGATGGTCCCGGGTCATCTGAAGCGTGGTCACGGTTGCATTTGCTCCTAGGTAGCAGCTTCCTCGCCCTAGGGTATTTGTGTTTGCATTTAAAAAGGCACCGAAGGAGTGAAGCTAATCCCTTTCCAGTTAACTGGAGTTCCCACAGGATCACAAAAGTTTTTCTGGACACACCCTGAGGGAAGGGCTCCCCACTCAAGAATTTAAAGCTCCTGGTTTTATACCAGGTAGAATTTATGTGCAGATCATCTTGCACAGTGCACTTTGACTCGCCGAGTCCTGGGTTTAACTCATCCTTGCTTAATTACCTGGTGTTTCCCTTCCACCGAAGAACTGGCCTGGATTTTTTTCACATCCTGCTGGTCACCTTTTGTTCAAGTGCAGGAGTCCTGTGGAGCTCTTCCACTCCCTCAGTCATCTCCTGCCTGTGCTGAGGAAGAATAACTCTTCCACAGGCACAGCCTCACCTCCTGGACAAGCCTTCTCTGACATGGCTGGTTTTCTCCTTGTCTTCTTAACAGTGCAGTGAAAACAACAAGGACTGTTTCCATCAGGCGTACTCCTCAGGAGTGGATGCCGTGCGGGAATGGTACAGCTTTCACTATATCAATATCCTGGCACAGGTGCCTGATGCAAAAGCCCTGGATGAGTCTGACTTTGAGAATTTCATCTATTCTTGCCGCTTCAATGAAGCAACATGTGACAAGGCGTAAGTAGTGGAAACATCCCACCTTCCTCAAAACACTCAGTTTATGCCTGGGTTCGAGGGGAATCAAGGAACCCACATTAGAGAACCTCTTTTGCAAGGTGGGATTGTTCCTTGTTCAGTTCCTGCTGTCTCAGACCATCTTTCTTGAGTCTTTCCTGTGAGTTGTGCATATCAGGGACAGAGTTTCTGTGACCTGAAACTATGAACCTCAGAGGATGGTTTGGCTTTTCCCTGGGTTTCACACAAATAATTCCACTGGTACAAATGCCAGAGTGGGTACCAATGTACAGTGTAAAAGTATTTTTATTCTACTCTCTGCAGTAGTAAAGTGGTACATAACAGCCCAAGTACAGGAAAAGGCGGGGAGAGAGTTGATACAAAAAGACAATAAAAATATTCTACTTTCCTGCTGCTATTATTGGTCAAAAAAGAAATAGTGGAGGTAATGGGATAACATCTGTCAACAAAGGAGGAAAAGGGGTTGGAAGAGCTATTCTACAGCATTAGGAAGATAATGCAGTACTTGCTAGTACTGCTAAAAGCCATTGGGCTCTTGAGCAATATGAAAAGCACAGTATAAAAACCTGTCCAGCTCCAGGACATTTTTTACAGCACATTTTAATTGCTTTTCCCTGTTCAGGTGAGTTTACACAACAAATACTGCCCATCTGTTGTAAGCCCCTCTCCCTGCTGATGAAAAACAGAGTTGTTCCTTTCAGAAAGCCCTTCCCCTTGGTTTCACAGTCCTTCTCACCCTGTGTGAATGTTTCTGTTCCCCTCTCAGGAATTATACCCACTTCCACCATCCCTTGTATGGGAACTGCTATACCTTTAATGACAACAGCAGCCGCCTGTGGACATCCTCGATGCCTGGAATAAATAATGGTGGGTGAGAGGCACTCTTTGGTGAGTAAGGAGGACAGCTTAGCTCTGTTTTCCTAGGAGTTACAGGCATCCTGCTATGCTTAATACTGGTGGTGGCAGACTGCAGCCCTGCTCTGTCTTGCCCAAGGTGTTTTCACCCATGTGGAGACAGCTGTCTCATGAACATGGCTATGCCTCACTGCTGCCCACTAAACTCTCTCTCGTCAGTGCCTGATCCTTATGTTCATTGCTCCCTCTGGACTTGTGCTGGCCCTTCCACAAGGTCCCTGATGAGCCATAGCACTGTGCTCCTGAGAGCCTGGTCTTCTCCATTTTCCTCTTTCCAGCAACTGACCTGCTTATGTTCTTAAGCCCCATGAAGCCTCCTGAGGCCGAATCTTCAGGCTTTTCTTCCAACCAACTCCAAATCTTTACATGACATCTCTCTCAAGTCTTGGTTCTGCTTTTCCTAAGATACAGTGATGAAATCCAGTTTTCTCTGGCCTTTTCTGGAGCCTCCAGCTTTGTCTCTAGCCTCTCTCCAGTCACCCTCTATTGCTGCCAAGCTTTGGTGCAGCCCTAGTTGATGTCCTTCTCTTACTTTTCCCCTTACAGACTCACTTCTAACTGTTCAGCTCTCCCTACTTTCCTGCACCACAGCCAGCCATGACCTCCCTTGCCCTCTGACATTTCCTCAGGTCTCTCCCTGGTGGTGCGCACCGAACAGAACGATTTCATCCCTCTGCTGTCCACGGTAACAGGAGCCAGGGTCATGGTCCACGACCAGAATGAGCCAGCCTTCATGGATGATGGGGGTTTCAATGTTCGTCCTGGTATTGAGACCTCCATCAGCATGAGAAAGGTGAGGAAGCAGCCAGGGGTAAGAGCTGTGGGTGTGAGGTTATGGGGAGGTTTAACTTGGTGGATAGATACAGGTGGGTTGTGATGGACCCAGTGTGTGTTTGAGGGAGGGGATTAATCACATGGAGTGAAGGCAGAGGAAGAAGAACAGCTTACTGGACTGGACGAGAAGCATTTGGCTGCCCTTCATCAGTGAACAATGAAATGGAGGCATCCTGAGGAAAGTATAAGGAGTGGAGACTGATGCACAAGCAGTGTGTGGTGTGGAAGCTTAGGAAGAGGACAGCAAAGTGCCAGTTGTTTTGTGCAATGACAGTTTACTATTCCAGGAGATGACTGTGCGTCTTGGGGGCAGTTACAGTGATTGCACAGAGGATGGCAGTGACGTGCCAGTGCAAAATCTGTACTCATCCCGCTACACTGAACAGGTAACTCACCGTCACTGGTCTTGTGCCAGCTTGTTTCCCTACTTTCCTGAAATGCTTCAGTCCCCTAAGGGCCATGCTTGTCCATGAGCTCTGTTAATAGTATGATGTGATACAGGCTGCAGTGGGTTTTGTTACTTTGTTCAGCCTTTTCCACCTTATGTGCCTCCCAGGTCTGCATTCGCTCCTGCTTTCAGCTCAACATGGTAAAGCGCTGTGGCTGTGCATATTACTTCTATCCCTTACCTAAAGGAGCAGAGTACTGTGACTACACAAAGCATGTATCCTGGGGTAAGTGGACAGGAGGAACAGCAAAGATCATGCCCACCTCAGCCTGTTTGGTCCACCCCATGTCCCAGTACATCTTACTGTCTTCAATGAGCTTCCTGGGGGGCAGTGTCCAAAACAATGATTAGTCTTGGATGATCGGTCTTGGATTTGTCTTGGATGATTAGTTCCTTGCAGCTTGTGGAAAGAAACCTCTGGATTCCACTCACTGTCACACATCACCTTTTATTTAGAGATCCTGTGAGCTTACCTGGATTTACTTTCTCTGCTGTTCAGGCTACTGCTACTACAAACTCCTGGCTGAATTCAAAGCTAATGTGCTGGGCTGTTTCCACAAATGTCGGAAACCTTGCAAGTAAGTTTGATCATCAATCAGTCAGGAAGACTGGAAACTTTAATCCTAGAGGTGTTGGAAAGCATTCGCTGACCAGGGCAAAAGCTTGAGTCAATAGCTGAGCTGCCACCCAAAATAGTACTTCTGCCATCAGGAAGCCAAAATGACTGAGGGTCATCAGGGTCAGCTTAGGGATGAGCTCCCAAGGACTGTGCCCTCTGCATGGTGGGAAGGGGGCAGAACTTCAGCATGGGAGGGAATACATAGGTATGCTGGGCATTAGCCCTGTTGCTCCTACAGCTTCAACAGCTGACATGGCCTCTTGTCTTCCAGAATGACACAATACCAGCTGTCAGCTGGATACTCCCGCTGGCCATCTGCTGTCTCAGAGGTGAGGAGAGGGTGTCCTGGCTCCCCAGCATTGCTCCCACCTCCTGTTTAGTCCTTCCTCAACTGGTACTAAACCTACAGGAGATGACTATGATCATGTAACACTTGCACTTTCGTTTCAGGACTGGGTTTTTCACGTGCTTTCACAGCAGAACAAATACAATATCACATCCAAGAGGTGAGAGCCCCTAAACAGAGATTGTGTCTAAACCATCCCAGTGGAGTGTGTGTTTTGGGAGTGTCAGAGTTAAGATTAAATCACTGATGGAAAGAGATCAGGCATGGAACCTGTGGACAAGGCCAGTGGATTTGAGTCAGAGTCAATGTGTTCTGAGATTTCAACAAGGACTGGGGATCCAAGTGAAAAATTTGAAAGGAGTCAGATGCTTGCATGAAAATAATAAGCCCCAAGCACCTGCTCTGTGGTCTGGAATCAGAGTAAGTGCTTGTGGAAGAGTGTGGAGAGCCATGCAGGAGCTTTTGCTGCAAACATTGGGTTTCACAGTGCAGTCTCAGAAGTGCACTGTTAGAACTAAAGATTACATTTAGTGCAGAATGAGGGAACTGTAGAGATGGGAAAAAGCCTCTGGGTGGTATGTGTGGGAGAAGGACAGGGGCAAAAGGGGACAGAGAATATACTTGGTGAAGAAATGCAAAGATTGAGGAGTCTGGGTTACTGAGCCTCATCTTTCATTGACAGGAATGGAGTTGCCAAAGTGAATATCTTTTTTGAGGAGTGGAACTACAAGACCAGTGGGGAGTCTCCAGCCTTCACGGTACACAATTTATTACCATGTCTTCTCTAGCCACCCATTCTCCCACGATATCCCTCTACAGTGGAGGGAGCCAGCACTGCTGGCAGGGTGAGGGAACCCTCCAGCACCACAGGGAATAGGCAGGGAGGCAAAAGTCTTGAATGAGGGTTATCCTCACTGCTCATTCTCCATCTCTTGAAGGTAGTGACTCTGCTGTCCCAGCTTGGGAACCAGTGGAGTCTCTGGTTTGGATCCTCTGTCCTGTCTGTGATAGAGCTTGCAGAGCTGATCCTGGATTTCATCGCCATCACCGTTATCCTGGCCTTCCGCTGGTTCCGTTCTCGGCAGAAGCTCTCTCCACTGGGACCCTCTCCAAACAGTCACGATAACTCTGCTTTCCAGGACGAGGCACCAGCTCTTGGTGCTCCACATCGCTTCACTGTTGAGGCTGTAGTGACCACACTGCCATCCTACAACAGCCTGGAACCACGTGGGCCAAGCAGGGATGGCCAGGTGGGACAGGAGTGAGGCAGCAGCTTATTCCACCATTCAGAGTGGTGGGAATTGGAGCAAAGGCTGCACATTTTGTCTGTGGGACCTGCATTGCCTTCTTTCTGGGGTGCTGCACCTGGACCATAGCAGAAGACTGCTCTGTGGTTGGCCTGGGTTCATTGCTTTCACTACTGTAGGTGAATTCTTCAGTCTCACAAAATATTATTGCTCTGGGGATCACCAGGGATGAGAGTTGATCTAATGGGGGAGATGTCCTCTTGATTTCCTTACAATCTGTGCATGTGCACACCTACACGTGCACGCATGCTTGCTTTTCCCTGCAATAAGGATGCTGCCACAGTTCTGGTCTGTCATTAATTAAAGAGGTTTGGCAGGTGTGACTGGCCTCCTCTGTGGTATCACAAGGGACAGGAATGGACCCTCAGCTGGGGTACTAGTCTCTCAACATGCTGAGCTTTCCCCAGGGTTGGAAAATGGTTGTTCTTTCCTTGTTAATATCCAGCTCTGATCCCAAGATTGTACCACACACCCTCTTCTCCCTCAGGGAAGAGGCAACAGCCACTGGCATAACCTCCATGTCTATATAAGCAATTCTCTGGAGAGGTGGTTGACACTTGCTGTCACTCCCAGGTCTGGGACAAAACACCTGTGGCAGAGTAAGGTTTCCCTTTTCAAGCTGCCTGTGTTGCACTGGTAGATCCTGGTACAGTCTCCCTTCCTTGTGACACACCACACGTGTACATCCAGTTATTTGACTGTTTGCCAACAGCTCTGGGACAAATTGATCTCCCTCCCTGCTTTGATGAGGGAAACAAAGAGTTTGGCAGAATTATGCACACCCTCAAAAAAGTCCCAAATGAGAGCTCTGCTGCCATGGGATGCTGCAAGAGATCAGAACAGCACAGGTCCTGTGGTGCCTGCTCTGCTCAACTCACCCCTTATCTCGCCCACCCAAAGAGACTTTGCTGAGGCTCTTGTTCCTAAGTGAAGCACAGGAGGAGTATTGCAGGTTTAAATCAAAAATCCTTGCACAGAAAGCCTTAGCCTAGTCAATTGGACCACATAGGCAAAGAAGGTCCTCTCCTCAGGAACTAATTTGGGGATCTTTGCATAAGAGAACACATTTTATTTCTTGCAGTAAGCTTGCCATACTCTTTTCTTACAAATACTCCGACTTCTGCTGCAATGGTGTTTACAGAGCACTTTATGGGGTATCAAGAGAGCAAGGGTGATGTCCTTAACAAACAGGATTATCCACTTCACAGGACACAAACACAGATACCAGAATTTAAGCATATAGTTTAGGCAAAGACCTGCAGTACCATGCACCCAATCATGTTGCAAACAGCAGCTTTTGAATTTAAAAACTAGTTAATCATAAAAGAAAAACTTCAGTTATTTTAAAAATTAAGGTAGATGCACTGCCCTTGGAAAGTTGGAGTTTACTGCAGTCTATGAACTATTGCCTAATTTTTCCCTTGGAGATGCTAAACACATACTGGTTGGACAGCTCTTGCCTTGATTACCTAAATGCACTGTTCAATTCCCAGCAGAGAGTGATTTTATTCTTCTTAACATACACAGATGCTCTATTCTTTATTGCACAAACATTCAGGGTCTTTCAAATTTTATCCCAGTGCTCAGCTGATGTCCCTTGTTTGAAAGTGAAGATAGTGTCTCTCTGCTGGGAATAGAAGCAAACAATTCAGGGGGTTCCCTTCAGCAAGGGTGGCAGCCCAGAAGAAGGGAGAGTCCTGCAACAAGCACTTAGAGATCTGGGAATATGTATTACTCCTTGAAGGCTCCCACTGGAAAAAAAACATGTCTGCAAACATGAAGAAAGTCCACTTTTTATGTCCATGGGTGATTTTAAATGATGTAAAAAAGAGTGAGTAATTAAAGAATGAAATCTCTTAAGTTGCATTAATGAAGGGACTTTCATGCTCTCTAAAAACACTAGGCAGAGCTTCTAGGCAGAGCTAAAAGTTAGGTTTAGCTGCTAAAAAGTAATTTTGGTCACAATTAAAACAAGAAAATCTGGCAGATAGAGGAGAAAGAGCAAGTGCAACACCTACAACAGTCACTGTGTATCATAAATGTATAATGATTCATATCTTGAGCATCATCTTCCCTCAATATCCAAAGAGTGAGACACTATTCTTCACATCACATGGTACCTTGTAATAACCATAAAGTTGATGAGACTTCTGGTTAAGTGGGTGATTAAAGGAAGATTAATCAGAGGCATGAACTACTTGAAACATTAAGTTCTCTTCATCATAAAGAAATATAGCTGTAGAAGGTAGTGATGTATTCCCTGGGGGAAGCTTGCACCATATTCTCTCCCTTCTGTATAAGTGATAAAACACAAAAGAAAAAAAAAAAAAAACAAAGCAAAAAAGCTTTGACTGATGAACTGAAAGTAATGGCACCATTCTGCATGGATAGATGTAAATCCAGAGTTAAAAGCCTGTACAAATGTGAAGAAGTTGTTATAAAAGTAAATTAGATTAGCCTTCCCTGTCTTGAGAACCAGTAGAAAAATTGCCATCCAGAGAGAAATCAGGTAATCATCCCAGAAATATCCCTACACTTCTTACAGGTTGAGAACACAAATTATCAGCTCAACAGATGTACAGTGAGTGTGGTCTGGCTGAAAACAAGAGGTGAGTCCAGTAGTGCTGGAGTGAAAGTGCAGAAATTGGGAGTGTTTCAGTGAGAATGTGAAAAAACAGAGAAAAGGAAAGAAAGTGTGCATTTAGAGAGACCTGCAGGTCAGGCAAAAGACAAATTAAAGGTCTGAGCTGGGGTGAATTTGTACAAGAGGAGGAAGTTAAGGGAATGTAAATGCTCAGTAGTCTTAGGCATGCCAGAGGCATATTACAGTTATTGCAGTAGGACATGGAAAACATTCAAGGAGCAACTGAAGGTCACAGGACACTGAAGAAAAGCAAGTTGTGTTTTTCTGAACTGGGAGCATCTGTTGTGCAGGAGGAAGGCAGAGAAGTAGGAATACAAGTGCCTAAAGAAGGACAGTGCAGGAGAAGAACCCTTTTGTGGCTAAGTTGGAGTATTGGAGTGGTTTGTTTTGCAGGAGTAAGCAGCACAGAAGGGGATAGTTCCACTTAAAGATGAGAGAAAGGAAGGTTTATACAGTGAGGAAATGGCAGATGAAGAAGAGGAGCTTTAAAGCAATAGCAGAAGATTTGTGGAAGTGTTTGGCACTGCTGAAATACAAGGAAAGAGAGGTGAGCTCTTTTGGATATGGAACAAACTGCAGAGATGGGGTATAAGGGGCC
This sequence comes from Neodrepanis coruscans, assembly GCA_013400695.1. Taxonomy (NCBI): domain Eukaryota; kingdom Metazoa; phylum Chordata; class Aves; order Passeriformes; family Philepittidae; genus Neodrepanis; species Neodrepanis coruscans. The sequence goes on along the minus strand of VYZS01106970.1, from coordinate 5,262 downwards.
CTATCATCTGTGGGATTGTGACAGGTTGGCAGACATTTGCAAGTTGAGTGTTAAGAGCATTTGGAAATCATGTGCTAGCAGAGAAAAAGGGTACAGAAATGCAGCAAGACTGAAGTTTATGAAGGCTCCAACTGTGAGATCAGATGAATTCAGAGGATCTGAGAACCTGTAAGGAAATCTGGAGTGTAGTAAGACTGGGGGAATGAAAAGAAGTACTGAGAGAAAGGAAAGAATGGGTCAAATCCTCCAGGAAAGAGGAAAACTAAGCACAGGATGCTGAGAAGGCAGCAAACAAGGACAGGGAGCCATAGCCAGGCATACCCAGCTATCTGCTGAAAACTTGTCTTTCCAGAGTGCGACAGTCACAATTTGACAGATACCAAAACTATTGTTTTTGCATAAGAATTAAGGTAATGGAAGAAATGCATAGAAGTACAACATAAGTGTCTAGGGAAGTTAGAAAAAAATGAGAAAACCATCACTTGGGAAAATAATACATTTAGAAGAAATAAACTCTGCTTGCTGGAGGGTTTAGAAAAGCTGGACAGACAGAGGCAAGGTTTGTCTTCATAGACTGAGGTCAAACCAAGGAGTAGTTCAAGGAAAGGGTTACCAGGCTTTTGGGATGGGTTCAATAAAAGCTAAAGGGTGGAGACAAGCAGCATCAAGAAATGAAAAGTGAAGCAGTGCTGCTGGGGAAAATCAGAGGGGAACCACAGAGATCAGGAACATACCAGAGGGATGTCTGTGTTCAGTCTTGCAGTTTTTTGTACTTATCAATGAGCAATATTTAAAGGGGGTTTGTGAGCACAAGAGAGGAAAGCACCTTCAGTTTCCAAGTGCATGCTTCAAAGCAATGAACAAAGAAAAGCTTATAATTTGGAGATTAGAGCAAAGTTATTAAAAAAAAAATACTACATGGGATTTGGAAAAGAAGCCTGGCAGGAAAACAACATGAAAAGAAAGTGCCATTTTGGCCTCTACAGAAATCATTTGGTGGGTCCATGCACTGAAGAAGAGGATGTTATGGGCTATTCATATTTGAAACCTGGGGAGCAAGTCAGGGTGTTCTGGATAGGTGTTGCATTCCATCTCTGGCAAAACAAATAGGTCAAATATTATCAGAAGTATGGAGGCTGAAGTATCCAACTGACACAGCTGAGCTGCCTATTTGTAAAACCTGTACCTTTATCTGTTACATCTCTCAGAGAGTAATTATTTGCTTAGAGGTCAGAACAAAGATAAAACCTCTATACCTCCTCATTATTGCTTCTCTTCACCAAGTTAAGGCTTCCAACCCCAGTGGATAAATCAGAGCAGGAACTTCTGTCCCTTCACAGGAAAGGTAGGTCCATTAAACAAGGGTTGATGCTGTATTTCTACTCTGAAGAAAAACCCCTCTTCCTCATCATCATTTGGTTACTCTTCAGCTGAGAGAACCCCACCACTGAGGAGAGTTTGCACCCTGCTTTGATCAGTGCCAGGAGACCTCAGGAAAGGCCAGATGCCTGAAGCATTGCTCTAGGAATATGAAGGTTTAAGGCATGTCCATTTAAAAGCAGTATAGTTGAGGCTTTTTTTCCACCAAATCTGAAAACATCAGGATGAAGCTCACAGATATGGGAGCTACATGCTGCACACAATGGTTTGGATTAAAAGGGACCTTAGAGATCATCTTGGTTTCAACACGTTAAACATGTTTCACGTTTAAAGGCAGAGCTTGAGTTTTTAATTAGACCTGTGAAGGACTATTCTCCCAAAGCCTTGGACTTGCTTTTAGAGCACATGTAAAACCATGCTTTGTCCAGGTTAACAGACTCTCCAGGAGCAGCAGAAATGCTGATGTGCCAAAGGACAGCACCTCAGATGAGTTCCCAGCAGAGCATGGCATTTTCAACGCCTACCAGAAGATTTATGGTTAGACATGCAATTCTCTGCAAACAGCCACAACATGACTCATGAACTTGGCTCAACCCTGGGGGTAACTTTCAGCAGTATGTTCAGCCCCATCTCTGTGCTCCAGAGAAGCTGGCCAGCTTTGGAAAATAAGCATCCCAGTCCCTACATTTGGCCAGGGGCTTTGAGACTGCACAGTGAATAGCATAAGAATGCATCTGTCCTAAGGAAATATTTTCCCTATCCCCCTATAAAAATGAAGCTGAGAACTGACAGGAAGACAACACACATCTTGGCAGGAATTGCAGCACAACTAGTTTGTTCAGGTTGTGCAGGCCTGGACTGTGTGGAATTTTAGACCATACATGCTGCTTAAGCCAGTCCAGACACTCTCCTTTCCCAGGAAGGGTTTCATCTTTGAAGTAGTCCAGCTGCCATGCTCCAAAGTCCCCACTTGGAATTGTTCTAGTGTGTTCATTGTTCTGGTATGATTTTGGTGATGTGCAAGACTGGACAAAGATTGATTGTAAGGGAAACACAAGCTACAGGGAATATTGTTTTACAACCTAAATTTTGTAGCAGTAGGGGCAGATAAGGGCACAAGTAACTCATTTTAAAATAAGTCCTCACTGGACAAAGAGCTGTCATTTCTTTTTAATGAGTTTCAAGTGTACAGTGAAACAAACCAAGGGGACACCTACCTTTATTCCAGTCATGCTCCAGGATATGCTGTGAACAGGATCCCACTCTTAGCGGTTTTCATTTGGATCCTGAACTTATATTCCAACACCAATGGAGAACTGTTCTCTGGGCTTAAGGATCTGAGGGTGTTGAAACCCAAAGGCAGCATAGCCCAAGAGCTACCACTAACACAGTCTAGTGCACAAGAAGGTATTCCCATGAACAGGACACAGCAGCTGGGCTTTTGGTGGCTGGAAGTAGAGTTGGCTCATGCAGCCTCTTCCCTCAGAGATGCTGGTTCATACATCTTGTTGCAGACTTACCAGAGTCAGTCCAGCACAACTGGTGCCACCACCATTTTTCAGTGGAAAACCAGCTACTGTTTTGAGAGCCAGAACTCCAGGTATATGTATGCTATGGAAGTGACCAAAAAAAACCAAAACAAACCACACAGCTTGGCATCAAAACCCCTCCCCACTCACTGACAGACCAGACAGACTCAGTAAGGTGGTGAATTGTGTTTCTTAGAGACCATTAAAAGTACATGAGCTGGTTTCTAGAACATGCCAGAGGAGGTTACAGTTGTGTTTATAAAGGAAGTAAATAAACTGCTCGTGCCTAAGTGGCTGTAATGCAGTGCACAGCAGAGTCCCTTGCTTTTACTCAGAAGGCCTTGGTGATTTGTTTTGCCCATGCACAGAGACACAAAGGAGGGGAAAGGGAGCAGAGGAGGAGGCAACATACAACATCTAAGAGAAAGAAATGAAAAAGACAGCCTAGGGCAAACCTCAGCCCTCAGACAGACAAGAGGAATGGGGTACCAAAGACTTGTTTAGAAGAGTTCGAGAGAATTGCTGGTCTGGGGGCCTCAAGCTTGTATGCCTACCCCCTAAAATGACAGCAGTAAGTGGCACAAGCAGGCCCTGGCTCCTCTTCAGTAGATGCACTTCTGCCCATCCATCACATCTCAGTTCCACAGGGAATTAAGGATGTGCTCAAGTGACGAGGGCTGCTTCACTCCAGATCTTCATCTCTGCCCTCCCCCGAGGTGGAGAGGAATGGAATTGCAGGGAGATGAAGGCGCTCAAATGAAATGCTGGGGCGTGGAAATGAGCATGCAAAACCTCACTCCCTGCCAGATGCCCTGTGAGGAGGAAAGGGGCTTCCCCAGCACACGGAATGAAACAAAAAGCATCTGCTCCTCCCATCTGGGAACTCCAGTGATGTTCTCTCAGCCTCTTCTTAAGCCTAAACAGATCTCAGTGTATTCTACAAGAGAGGCAGAGCTTTCCAAATTGAAGGAGTACTCTCCTCCTAGTCTAGATTAGAGGCTACAACTCAGCTTGTAAAAAAAAAAAAAACCACCAAAAAAACCACACAAACAGAAAACACACTTCTAAATTAAAAGACAAGATAAAACAGGGCAGCTCATTCTGACAATACATTGAATCAAGTCACAGCTCATTCATTTTGATGGGGAAGAACAAGGGGATTGCTTTCAGAATGACAGAGTATTCCACACTGCAAATTCACTTCCAGCAGAGACCACCATACATCTAAATTCCAGAGAACCCATAACAAATAGGAGGATTGCACTCTGATAGATCTCTAGAGACCTGAGTGGCCAAACTGGGATATCTGATATCACTGCCCAAAGTAGCATTTCTCTTTGAATCCCTGCATAACCATTTCAAGTATTTTCCTATTCAGGATGAAAGTGAGTGTTTTGTGACAGCAGAAACAGAACAGATATTGTTAATCAGAAAGCTGTGCAGCTCATTTCAATGTCATCTGGAATACCTCCAGTCCCCTTCACCTGCCTCTGTTGTGACAGTGAGCTGCCTTTGACATTCAACCCAGTAACACAAAAGCAAAACACCCATTCCCATTCTGCCATTACCCCAAAGTCTTCCTTCTAGAAAGCTACAAGATTGTAGAAAGCTACAGAGTCCTTGCTTGTGTGTGCATAGATGAAAGGAATATTTGGACACCCCACATGTGACTAACTGTTGTTCTTTCATTGTTCTGGAGAGAGACATTACTCCCACACATGCCTTTTAGATAGTAACAATGCTCCTTTCACTTAACTGTGTTTAGCCTGTTGCACTTGACTGAGGTAATCATGTAGGCTCTCCTCTACAAAAACTGAAATGGCCATGTTCAGACAGCAAGTCATCTGAAAATAAGGACAGGCAGAATAAGTCATTTAAATACTTGTCCCTCCATGGCTAGAGAAATCTGCATCACTACATCTAGCTTAGACAGATGGCTCACAGTCACTGGCCAACACACACTAGCCTTTATTTCAGAAGCTCAACTAAAAGCTCAAGTCATGCTGCCCCCTCTTTAGGCAGAGCACTGAAGAATCTCACATGCTGAAATCCTTCATCCCAAAAGGCACTGCATTAAGGCATTCTTATTTTGCAAGAGTTCGCACAGGCACTATTTGACAAGCTCACACTCGAAAATAAACCCCCAAAAATTCCCTGCAGAAGAGCAGGAGCAAGTGGCTGCCCCACTCCTCCTCTGCTTCCCTTTCCTCTAAGCTTAGAGGACCCTCCCTAAAGCTGCAGCAAGTTTGAGAAGTCTAGCCATGTTCAGTAAGCAGCTCAGAGTCCTATAGAGAAGATAAATTAAAACCAGTAAAGAAATCAATGAAGAAGCTGGGTGGAAGGGAAGGAAAGG
>VYZS01106949.1:0-30539 GCA_013400695.1 Neodrepanis coruscans | reverse complement strand
AAAAAAAAAAAAAAAGATAGTTCCACTAGTGCAATCAAGACAACAGCACTGCAGCTGCAACTGCCTTTTTTGCAAATTTAGTTCTTACTGAAAGTCACATTTCAAAAAAAGTAGATGTTTGGGATTGAGAGACTCCTTGTTACAGAAGGGAAGTTTGTGCAAGCTGGTTTGGGGTAGAGCGGGGACTAAATAAGGCTCAGCCACTCGTATTCTGCATATCCTGGAACACAGTTTGGAGTCTCAGCTCCTCTGAGGACAGTGATATGAAATGCTTATATTCTGTTCTTGTTATGCTTAGATTTCTCCACTGGCCTTTTCACTTAATGTTTGCTGTAACCATTTTTTACTTCTGATTGCGTTTTCAGGCTTGCTTTTACATTCCTCGCATTTCGTTTTCATTTTGATGGCTCTAACTGTTAAAGAATATCACTCACCAGCTTTCAATTAAATACATGAACACAAAAAATAGCATCATTAATATGAAGTGAAATGATGTTGTGCTTGAGGTGAGAGAGCCTGCTTTGTAAGGCTGACATTTGTGTTTATCAGTAGACTTTCAGATGATGGAGCGATAGTTGGGGAGGGAAAGCTTGCTGAAGGGGAGTTGTTCAGCTCTGTGTTCTGTAAAGCTATAGGTTTATGCAAACTAAAACATGAGGGAACATTCTGAGAAGAAACCAAGCTCTTCAACACGTGCTTGAAGGCAAAACCTGCAGCAAATGTTATTTGTGCAGTTGTTCCCAACAGTTGTGTGTATTGCACGATGCCTGTACCTCAGGGAGCTAATCACGGTGTTCCTGCTACCTCGCCTGTTTAAAGGGGAAAACTCATCCTGGAGTTTCTTCTGGGACTATTGCTTTTCCAAGTAGCAGAGTTGACTTCTGTCTTTGCAATTGCCTGTATTGTATCTCTTTCCAGACTGAAGCTATTTGGACTTATCTTTGCTCTACAGCTTGGGAAAACAGAAGCATAGCTGGTCATACACATCTGCACCTGGGACTGAAAGCAGTTGGGTGCCTTACATCACCTCATGTTGGTTGTTTAGTGAGTCACCTTTTCGGCAGAGAAATAAAGAAGCATAAAGAATACTTTTATCAGCATGCTCTGTGTGTTTTAAAGCTTAGGCTTTATTATTGTCAAAGAGACTGTTAACTGTGTTGAAACAGGTTGCTGTAAAACTTCGTCCCCATTAAAGCAATAGGTGTGTTCTAGCTGGATTTTTTGGAAACTCATTTTTGTAAAGTAGGTTGCTGAGTAATGCTTAAAGAACAGTTTCTGCTCAAGTACTAAAAGCCCCTATGGAAATGAGTCAGATTGTCTTCTTTTCCTTCAGCTTTTTATCTCATTTCTTCTGACAGGTTAAAGTCTGCACAATAGCTAGGTAAGCAAGAATTCACTTCTGTACATATTCTAAACTATAGCATATGAGTTGGTGCTGGGTCCCCGAACAGTGTGAGTGGATATCACTTCTTTAGAAGATATTTTCATTGTCCTTCATCTTTGCTGTGTCCTCCACTCAGCAGACAAAGATTTTGCAGTGTTTCAGTGAATATGTTTCAGTACTGTAAGTTGTTCTAGTTCTGAAGAGACGTGTCTGTATACAGGGAGTTTTATGAGAATTCATACAGTTCAAAAAAGGCAAAGTGCAAGTGGTGCTGCTTGTAGCCCTTTCCAAAAAGGACTCCAGCTGCCCTGCTGGACACTGACCAGCTGCCTGGTGATTCCTGTTGCTGAAGCACAATCAGCTCTGAAGCTTTCCTGTGGCTGAACAAGATCCAGGTTCTTCCCTGGCTTTGAGTCCAGCAGCACACTCAAGATGGATACTTTCCACCCAGAGCACTTTGGAAAAGGAGATGAAATACTTCAACTGCTTCAGCCTGTGACTGCTTCCAACATTCACCCAGTCTACCAGTTTTTGTGAACTGGAGAAATGTTATTTTAGTGATAGTTCATAGGAATGTCACTTCTAAAATCAGATATCCCCGAAGCTAACACATAGTTATCTGGAAAAGGCTTGAAAAACATCACGTTTCTCAGCACAAAATTTGTGGGATTGGAACAATTAAAAAAAAATCGATCCGTTCCTTATCCCCTTAATTGTTTGTTCTTTTGCTATAGAATAACTTAACTTTTGGTTCAGTCTCACTTTGGAACCCTTGTACTTCAGGTCAGTTTTCTCTTTCCAAACATAAACCTCCTGCTTCCTTTTATTAACTACTACTTACTCTCTCTTACTTTCTCCCTCTAATCCTTGAAAGAGGGGTTCCTTGGAGGAATTCTTTCCTTCCTTGCATCCCACCCCTCAACAAAATCCCCAAACAAAACCTCTGAAACCACAGCTGCTGCAATGGAGTTCTAGAAAAATTGCTGTAGTGGGGGAACATGGCCCAGTGCTGGGGTGTGGTTTTCTTTGTGTGGGCAGTAGGGCTTGCACTCCAACATCTGCACCACCATAAGGTTTTAGAGGTGAGATGGATGAGAAGTTTGTGGATGGATGCATGCTGTGTATGTAAGTTCAGTTGTCTGTTACAACCTGAATTTGTACATTGCAGTGAAATTCCCCAGGCTGTCAGTACTCCTGCTGCACTACCCTGTGTACTCATCTTGGGGACTTTGTTGGAATCTCCATCGTTGGCCCTCAAGGAACTGTTCTCATGTGTCAAATTAGAAGTCTTTGGTGTTTGTGGCCTCTTTACTCTGATTCATCTCCTGTCTCCAGAAGCATCTCTTGAAGGATACAAGGAATCTTGAATCAATGAGAGGAATGTTTAGGATCCTTTCTATTTCGAAGGGTACAGTACAGTCTCCCTGATAAGTTCTGGGACAGTTAAAGGAGTTTCATTAAAATATTTTGAAGATCACAGTGTATTGAATAAGGAGATTAAACCCTAAACCTTGAGTAATGTCCAGGCTTGACTACTCCATGTCTGCTGCGAATCTCCCCTTCTGCTGCTCCCCTTCCGTGTAGGAACACATGGGCTGGGGCTTCTGCCTGGGTGGAGCTGCCTTCAGCATCACTGTTCTTAAGAAAGGTGACATGTGAAAAAAAGTACATCTGGTTTCCTCTGAATATTTTTCCACCTTCAAATTTCTTCCTAAGTGTTGATTTAAAAATGCACCTTTTGGTCTGGATTTAGGTGGCTCGCTGTTAGCAGTTTAGGCAGTGTTGAAATATTTGTGCTTTGGTAACTAGAAAATGGTTTCACATAGCACAAGGACAGATATTGTGTGAGGAATAATTTAATTTATTGCTCTGAAAGATTTGAGCTAGTGGTAATCTGAAGTAAAATGCTGTTTAGAGCAGCAAGAATCATACATATTTGCAGCTGTGTTATTATTATTTTTAAGTAGCCTCTTATGCAGCAAACTTCTCAGTAGCACCAATTATTTCTGTGAATTGGTTCTCCTGTGAGGTTTGTACCTGACATCTGGATGGATGGTTAGTCTTTGAAAGATCTGGTGGAAGAAGCCCTGGGCTGTTTTTATTTAAATTATTTATTATTTAAAATTAGTTGTTATTTGAAATGGCTTTTTTCTTTTGGCTTTATGTCTCATAGCCATATTGTGTCAGTGCACTGAAGTCCTGACTTCATTCTGTCTCTTTGACAATGAAAAACAAGTTCTCAGTTCTTGATCACTGTAGCTCTCTGCATATTCTGAATTTTGTGTTTTCCTTGCTCTTATCCAGAAATCTATTCCCATGTATTGACCAGAGAGTATTTTTTTAATAACAGTTTGAAGACTCTGCTTGTGGAGGGTTAGAAAACATGCTGTGGTATTTCTTCTGTGAAGGCAGATGAGATGTTTTACTAAGCAAAATAGAGAATCTACTGACCACTTGCACCTTTTATTTACTTTTATCTTTTTGTCTCCTAGACCCTACATTGGATACTGTAAAGTTTAATGTCCTTATAGAATATGCCAGATTTTCATGGCAATAACATTTCTGTCATGGACTTTCATCCAGAGTTGGTAAAAGCCTGGCTGTATCATAAAGCAGTTCCTTACAGAAGTGGGCTGGGCAGTGATGCTGGGTAGTGACAACCTTTGAGTTATGAAACATGGCAAAAGTTCTAAAAGCTATCCAATTTATTAAGACTGTGCTAATTATGCCTGGTAGGTAAAAGAGGGCTTATCCTTTTTATCCTCCTTGTGTTAATTTTGGGACAGTCACCTCAGTGCTGTTGATCATGGAACCTCTGACACTGCTGTAGCTTTGCAGCTGTTACTCTGTGGTCTGGGTTGGAAGGGAAACCATTTTTCACTGGGCAGTGAAAATAATTGGGAAGCTGAGGTTTCTTGGCTTTGCAACTTCAGGCAAAAACTGGAGTGAAGGGGAGGAGCTGTGTTACAGTGCAGAAGTCAAAGATCCCCTGTCATTTATCTGACTGTGACCATCTTCCATTTCTTCCATCTCAGCCTATGAAGGAACAGGCCTTGCAAAACAGTGAGGGATGCTTGTGAAATGCTCAAAAGAATGCTGAACCCAAGCCAGCCTCTTCACAGGACAGCCTATTGCTGTCCACCATTCTGCAGGTGTCCCAGAGCAGATAATTTTTTAACCTGTGCAGTAGCTGTGGATGCTCGTGAGGAACAGAGAGCAGCAGAAGCCTGGCAGGCTTTAGGAGGTGAAGCAGTGATTGAGAGGTGTGGGAGAGGGCTGGATAGCTGGGGAGTTTTCAAACAAAACAGATCTTTATCAAAAAAGCCAATTAATCAAAACTGAAGTATTTCTTAAAGGTGGTGTTTTTTATGAAAGTTCATAGAAACACAAGCAAAGCTATAATGGGAGTGTTTTCATTGGAAGCCTGCCTGGCTTCCTGCCAACTTGTCTGCTGTTTTCTGTAATGAGATATTGAAAGACCTCGATTCTTTGAATATGTCTTGCTCTTTGGCATCTCGCCTGTTTTGGGGGAGGAGAGCAAAAAATGTGAGCATGCCTGAGGTTCTGTGGCCAGCGGTAACGCGATCGAGCAGCTTCCTCCTCCGTCCCTGGAGGAGCTCTCCGTGCATGTGAGCTGCCCTTTGAGGAAGGGCAGCCTCCAAGGGCATTGGTGCTCAATGCTCTGCAAAAGGGGTCTTGGCAAGAGAACTGAGGAGCTGAGATGTGGAGCTGCCAAGATAATTTACCTGCCTGTGGTGGGGAATGAGCCGCTGTCAGCAGGTGCGCACGACCCTCCTCTTTGTCAGCTGGAAAAGCTCTCCAAAAGCACGGTGCCTGGCTGCTCTGGTGGGCACATGTAGTGCAGTTCCGCGGAGATGATGTGCAAAAAGTACCTTTGTGCAGCAGATGCTTTTTTCTTAGCTATCTTTGAGGGGTTCTCAGGCAGCAAGGACGAGTATAGGGCTCCCGAGGGAGGGGAAGAGTTTGAGGCTTTGCCTGAAAAGTGTTAGAGAAGTTGAGAAGAGTGTTTGAGAAATTGAGTAAGACTACAGAGAGCAGTTAAAATTGGAGATATTTTTTTTTTCTTTTCAGAAAAGCTAGCCTACATTTTCATTCCAAGTCTTCATCTACATCTCCAAGGGGAAAACCCTTCTCTCCTCAAGGACTATGTCATTAAAATGTTAGCTGGCCTAACCACAGATAACTTGCATGTTTCCATAGTAATGACACTTTGTAGAGCTTTATGTTACAGTTTGCAGAGTATCTACTGTACATCAGTCTTTTTGAAGCTGAGTAACTGTCTTGGAAATCCTCTGATCTGTTTTCTGCTTGTCACAATGTGGAAGGAGAGTAGAGCGAGAACATCACAAAGAAGGCTAGTAAACAAGCTCGTGGAAGTGCTGAGGGACTTAAAATTGACTTTATCAGAGTATTTGGTAGTTGTGATTATCTGTAACAGTAAGGTAGAGTTAGTGCTGCATTTAAACCTGCTATGCTTTTAAGTATCTGGCCTGCAGCTCTTGGAAAGTACTGGAAGAAACAAGTTGTGGAGCCATTCTCACACTTGCATGTCATCTGCCTTAAAATTGAAAGTTAGAGTTAAATTAACTGGCAGGTTGATCTTGTATGTAAATACTGCAGCCAGAGAAGAAACAGGCTGTTTGACTGGATGCTGTGTGGGATGTAGCACTTGGAGACCAGAGGCATTCTTCTTTTTTCACTCCTGAATCAATGCCATTGAAATCCCTCACACATAGGGCTCAGTGGTTCTTAGATCATGTAAACTTGTAAAATTTTTTATTCAAAACCTGACTGGGTAAAGTGTGTATCTCATGGAAGTCACGGTCGACTTCACTGGAGTTAAATTTGTGTTTAATACAGCCTACGATTTTTTTACAAGAGACTTTAAAAGAAATACAGCGGTGCTAAACTTCAGACACTTGCCAGCTTTCTTGGTTGTCTCAAGTGTTGGAGGTGGTTTGAATTTCAGAGAATCAAATCAGTTAAGTCTTGAGCCACCTTTTCAAAAAGCGATTCTACGCAGTCAAGAAAGCATCTCAGAACTACCTTGGCAGAGCCTGATCAGGAGGCTTTTCTCTCCGAGGACCTGCATGGCAGCTCTGCAGAGCGGCTCATCTGAAGGTACCTGCTGGAGCCGGCACAGCAGCCCCTGGTTCCTGACGTCAGCAACATCCGATCCCGTGCCCGGAGCGCATTGGCTGCCTTGGCCTCGGCTCCATCGCCAGCTCCTTTTTATTCCCCCCTCTAAGTGTCACTGAGCTGGGATTGGGATTTAGCTCAAGATAGGCTGCCTGGAGAAGCTACAAAGAGAGAACTAGTGTTATTAAAGAAATTAAAACCAGATATGCCCATGAATGCGTGAGGGAGAGACAGTCTGTTCTCATTGCTGCATGACAGGCGGTCACTGAGGGCTGAGCGTGATCCTTGGAATGTGCTTGTACGGGAGCTGAAGGGTCCAGCTGAGCTGTCAACTTTTGGGATTTGGAAAGATCTATGCTCTAAAGCTGTCCTAGAGGCATAGTAGGGGAAGGAAGCTTGTGTATCTGCTGCTAGCAGCAAGTGCTTTATTAGAACAGATAGATCCGTTGTGCTGTTAATCACTTGTGATCAATGTTCTTTCTCTCCCAGGAAAAGGGAGGCAAGAAACCATCAGGATCGTTCACTTTAATCAGAGCTTGTTTTAAGATAAAGTAAGATTGTGCCTGTGGCTAGATCAGAATTGGGCTCAGTGACATGGAAAGGAACACGGCTGCTCTTGAAAGCATTTCTGTTGACTTCAAGCCAGCCTTATTTTACTTTACTCTAGGATTTTAGCTCTCTAATGTTCACTGAATAAGGTATATAAAACTGGATTATTTTGATTTTAAATCAAAATCTGCAGACTCTTTGAGGCTCTCTGTATCTTCTTATAGAAACATCACATGATTTCTGCTAGCAGGGCTGTTATTACTGTCTAGGTACTAGTAAAAACTATTTTAGGATGCCTCTTCCAGCAACCCATTGGGTCAGCATTATGAAAGCAACAGTGTGGTGGATCCTGCTCTGTTGCAGTAGATTTGCTGTGCTATTGCAAAGCACTCCCCTTGTGTCATCACAGGAGCTGGGCTGTGAGGTTTAAACTACCTTTGTGTCAGTTCTGCATTTGTGCAGACTACATTCCACAGACTGAAAGGGTAGCCCAGAAATGCTGAAATGGATGGACATGTTGGTCTAGGTGGTAAAGCAATGACAAGGACCTGGTTCTGTTCCCAATACAGGGGTAAGTCTAAAAGACTTTGAAGTAAAGAATTAGGCACACAGCTCTCTGGAAACAGGATCCACCCGTGCAAATAGTTTTGTATTTTTGAAATGTGCAAGCTATTAAAAAGCATTTTTCAAAAGTCTATTGTGTAAAGGACTGGCTTCCATGAGTCAGGTTTTACAGGAACTGGTCCAAGCCTTATTCTTCTCCCTGAAAGAATTTTCTTTCAGTTTTCTCATGCAGAATGAAGTTCTGCAGACAACTCACCGATAGTGAGAACTGATACCTGCCTTTTAAGGGAAAGGAGAAACCCCCACATATAGTAGGGGTGCTTTGTGTAATGTCTAGTGCTCTGTGTCCAAACTCCTGTTCCTTACCTTTCTGCTCTTTCCTAGTTTGTTTTTCTGTGCCCAGTGCTTTGGAGTGAGCCCTAACAAAGCTGCTAAATAATTCCACAATATATAAAGGGGAAAGACTTAATCTTACAAGGAGGGCTAGACAAGTATTCAAGTACTCTAGAGAATACTTGAAAGCCTCTTCTGAAAAACCCCTATTACCAGTGTAAAGCAGGCTTTTACACTGTAAAATACCTTGAAGTTTTTGATACGTCCAAGCCTTAATTTGAAAGTGAAATAATTGCTGGTGCTAGTACAGTTTTCTAAGGACTCTGCACTGTTGTATGTTTTTATGTGAATCTTCATGTGCTTGTTGATGACTCAGAATCCACAAAAGATTCTGGAGTACATCAGGGCTCCTGCAGGTTTTCTGAACTTGGATTTACTGCCTTGTACAGACTTGTGAGACTCAGAACTTCTGCATCCATCCTGTCCCAGTTGTGAGGTGGGGAGGAGGGAGGACCTGAAAGCATTTTCTGATTCAGGAAATTTGAATGGGGGAGATAGAACAGCACAGTGAATACAATTGACTCTACAGGCTTAGCTGGATATATGTTCCTGTGACTCTGGATGGGGCTGGGAGCTTCAAGCAAAGTAGAGTTAGAACCATGTCTTGCTCTCAATGGTGCTTTGTACAAATACTTTGTGTGCTACACAAACAACTGTAGTAGTTGAGCTAGGAGTAAGTGAAGCTGCCTAACCAGGAAGCTACTTCACTGAATCCGAAGGTTTTCACCTTCCTTTTATAACAAGACCTGTTATTGCCTCACTAGATGTGTGCACACCTGAAAGTTCCCAGCTCACCCCATAAAAAGAACCTGTATGCTAAGGTTTAACGCTTGGTCCCACAGAATGAATGCTGCTATCTGAATCAGGTGTTTGGTCAGCAACCCCAGGGTGCAAACGTCTGGGTCAAGGTTCAGGTTTAGTTTAGATTGGCTCAATTAAGGCATCTACTGGTTTGTCTGAGAACAGTGAAGTTACTGTGTCAGATATTCAACGTGAAATGGTATTTGGAACTGCAGCTGGAAGCCTGTTTTCTCTTCTTTAATGTGGGAGGTGTGGCTCGGAGGTGAGCAGATGGATGGTGCCAAGTAGCACACCTCTCAGCATTAAGCCATTCTGTGCTGGAGCTAGAGATCAAAATCTGCTTTCTGCTCCTTGTATTTGTCCTTCTCTGTGTACGCTGGGATTGTGTGCATCTGAAAGATGGCTGTTGCCAGTGTGTCAGGCCTGCTCACTGATGCTTGTGTAATCTGATGGTGAGGGCACAGGGCTGGGAGCACAGATGTTCAGGGTCTGGATTAAAAACCTACTAGTATCAAATCAATGTGTGTAGCTGCTTTCTTACTCTGAATTTGAATGTGGCCTGTCCCTCTCTAAAACAGTCTCATGAAATGCCCCAAAAATGCTCAGTTTCAGTGGCAATGTTCATGATGAAGTGTTCAGCCTCTGCAAAGCAGGGGCCTAAATGGGAAATGTACTGTGAAACAAGAACCTTGGGTCTTTGGTGGGTATGCCAGTGTTTTTCCCTCTGAAGAAGAGTTCACCTGTGTGCTCTTGTGAGTTGGCATAAGGACTGGTGGTGCCTAAGCAACTGGAGTTTTTTAGACAGTGGTGCCCAGTGCTCTGCAGGCTGTGGTTTTCAAACACAATACACCTTTGTCATTTGTTTGGAGGTTTAGGCGGCACCTGCCCTTGTAGTTGTGCCTGTGCCAGTCTTCCTTTTAACAAAAACTCTTGTTTCCTCATACTCCTTCTTTTTCTCCTCTCTCAAGCAAATGTTTAGTTTGATACTAGGAAATCTGGGATCACAGTGAAGCTGTTTGCTTCAGAATTCCTTTAAAATTACAAATTCAATTTGGTTTGAAAGCCAAGTTCATGATGCACATTTTCTCTTAGTTTTTTTGCTGTCATATTTCATTAACAGTTTAGTGATTATTTTCTTCTGTTTACCTTTTGTTATCTGTTTTTCATTTTCAGCTCTTCCTCCAAAGCCCCCCAAACCAATGACTCCAGTCAATACAAATGGAATAAAGGACAATTCCAGCTTCTCTCTGCAGGAAGCAGAATGGTACTGGGGGGACATCTCAAGGTAAGCAATATTGCTAGAATAATTATTAAAATATATTAATACATGTTGTTAAAAATAGATTAATCCCGATAGAATTCGAGATAAAAAGAACATGCCTATTTCAGGCAGCATTTTACAGAAGGGGAACACTTCAGGACTATACTTGGCAAAGCACCTAAGTGAGAGTATTCAACTGGATTCAGGACATTTAAGTTGTTGATTCTCTGGTGCAGATATTGCCAGTCTTGGTGACAGTTATTTTTGGTTTTCTAAATTTGTCCAGATACACAGCCTTTGAAAAGGAGAAAAATGCTACTGAATCTGCTTTCTAATAAGGTGTTGTAAGCATACATTGCTGGAATGCATGTAGTTCAGCAAAATTTCAGTATAAAATTTCTGAAAAAAAGGAATTGCGTTCTTATATCTAATTTCTTTAACACTTGTTTAAAATGGCATGAGTATTTATTTCTATTACATAGTGGTATAAAAAATAGTTCTTACAACTGCTAACCATCACTAGCTATACTGAACAGATGACAAAAACACACATCAAATAAATTAAACTTTGCCTCGTAACCCTTTACTATGCATTTGAGAAAATAGGTGGCCTGCATTGGGTTCAGAAAATAAAGGACCAATTTTTATATACTTGGATTAAAAAACTGAAGTGTTCAGTCATCTCTTTCCCTCTTAATGTGCTTCTAAAGAGTCTAGAATTTGGAACTGTAAGAGGAAAGACAAGTGTGCTGGGAGTGTGATCAGAAATGTCTCAAACTTGTACACTGTGTTCAATATTTTGAAGCACTTTGGTGGATAAAGGCAAGAAGAGAGTGTTTGCCACAGTAACTTACTGAGAAGGGAAGTTTTCATATCTTTATTGTACCATCCTTATCTTTTTACAAAGTAAACCTACATAGGTCTTGCTTTTGAAGAACCTCAGCAGAGATATTTTTCTGTTACTTTTAAATCAAAACAGAGTGGCAAAAACTGATCACAGAGCCCTCTAGGCACAGTTTGTTTAAAACTGCTCAATATTGGTATCAATTTATTGATTGTGGATTTGTCCCTCAATTAACAGTGCACATGATGGCAGGAGCTAATGCACTACAAATCACATTGGAGTAGCTTTATTAAATTAAAATGTGATACACACACATATAAAGGTGAAATTGTTTATGACCCTAGTTTGGCAGCCAGCAGGTAAAGGCTGCACCAGGGCAGGAGAAATGTTCTTCAGTCAAGAACTTGTGCTGAAAATTTGGTCACAAGCTCCAGCGTGCAATTTGCAGGCATGAGCCCAAAACCATAGATTGTATCTATCCATTCAAAAAGGGGAAGGTTATTTGGGTTAACTGGGTCCAATCTGTAAAATGGTGAGAGAGGAGTAAGTGGATATGCACGTGATACTTAATTGGAGTTAGTTTCCAAGAAGCTAAATCAACGCTAAGGTTATTCTGTAAGAATACTTTTGTTCCTTAGTATTTGAACAAAAAAGCTGCTGTTGATTTTGTTTTGTGTTTGATTTTGCTTTGTAAGATTCAACTAAGCTTCCTACAGCACTTAGAGAATGTTGAGGCTACCTGAGAAACTTTTGTTTCCAAATGATTGTATTAAAAAGTGCTTAGTGATTGTAAAACCTTTGAGGGAGTTGTTATAAAGTGAGATACATAATCTGGGTGAAATGCTCAAACACGGCAAGATGCTTATCTCTTCAGCTGAAATAATTTTCTTAATGCTTTCAGGTACTCACTTTCACTAAAAGATTTCTTGGTTTAGCTTAAAACTCTGGACTTAGTATCCTTTTGCCTCAGGTTGTAAATAAGGAAAAGTTGCACTGAAGCTTGAAAGGTTGTAGTGGTTTAAAACGGCTGTAAATAAGATCAGAGCTAAGCCAATAAAGAGCCTCTTGAGACTAAAACTGTGCTAAACTCTAGGCACCTTTGAGCTGTGATGTTAGAGACCATCTCTTAAGAGGTCAGGACTGGCTTCTTAAAGGGCATCTGTTCCAGTGTGGACTTTAAATCCTGAGCAGATTACAGGGAAGGGTTGTGAACTGAGCTACAGCTGCTTCCTAAATGGCAGTTGACTCTGGCTGCTTTTCTTTAGTACCACTGGACAAGTTGAGACTTGCTTTAGATGGCCTAAAACACTGGAGAGCCTGGGTGTGAAAGAAGATTTGAACCCTATGTGTGCTGGTGTTACTGGCTCCAGTGTTTCACCTGTGGCAAAGATGATCATGTCCTTAATGCTTCTAATTTTGCCTTCCTTTCCATTCTCCAGGGAAGAAGTAAATGACAAATTACGAGACATGCCAGATGGGACATTCCTGGTGCGTGATGCATCAACCAAGATGCAGGGAGACTACACTCTGACATTACGGTGAGCACTGAGCACTTGAGTCCACACAGGAAAACCCTGGGTAGCTGTTGCTACACCAGTCACAGCCATGGTTGTGTAAACCTCATATGCTCAAGTTGAGAGATGTTCCCAGATGTTCCCATGGAATGAGCAAATAAAATAGCCAGCTCTGACAGTCAGTTCTGTTCTGTGCATTGAATCCTGTCCCTCACTAAAGCAGTACTGTAGGCATCTCTGTGTAGATGAGATGGGACGTGGGGAGGAGAGCTGCTCAGGAGTGCTTCATGACTTCAGAACTGCTGAGGTAAAAGGTATTTGTAAGCTAGGTTTGGATTAATGGGAGAGTGTTGAATATATTATCAGCATACAGCTCTGGAGAATGAAACACAGTGTCTCCATAAAAAGATTATTTTGTGCTTTCTGATCCAAAGTTTAGGAAATACTGAATTGGAGCTGTGTTATTTTTTTCATTGAAATTGTCTGCAAGTGGTGGGCTTCCCAGAGCTGCCTCAGCCCTGTCTACTGCAGTTAGGCAGCAAACCTCATGTGACTGGCTCTGGTGCCTTGCCCAGCCTGCCCAGCCACTTGCCTCTGCCAGGCTCCCAAGATTGGTTGTTTGAGGCAAGCAGGTGAGGCCCTGCCCCTGTAACACACCTCTGGGAGTTACTGTGATACAGCAGATATTTGACTGTGCTGTGAAATTCCATTACCTTAATGGCAGGTTCGACCCCAAGGGTATAGTTAAAATTCTGCTTTAACTTCTGCTTTAAAGTTCACAGCATGTGTGCTAAGGTTGAGCATGATGTGGTTATTCTGCTGAATGCAGATGTCTTTAGGAACCAAAATTGTGAGTGCAGGAAGGACAGGATAGTGTCTAAACATGGTCTACTGGTGGAAAAAAAAAAGGAATAAATAGGTGCTATATTTGTGAAAACCAATAGAATGTATAAATCTGGATAATGTAAAGTCCTAAACTTACAGCCATCTTGTAATCCTCAAAGGATTTTGTTTAGGTTCATGTATCCTGTACTAGCATCCATAACTCAAAAGACTTGTTAATAATTGTATAAATCTATAGTCAGTTGTATACTATTAGTGACCCCAAATTGCAGGAAATTGTGGGTTTGGGTTCCTTTATTCAGCCTTCAAGCGTCTTCCTTTCCCCTTGCAAAACTCATGGCAAAGCTAGGATTTAACTACCATAAGCTGGCTCCAGAATGAACACATAGGAAGAGATTTACTTTGGGCTTTGCTCCTGTTCAAATAATCTGATGATAATTCTGTGTGTATTGACTCTTAAACTACTTAATACTGCTACTGTGTAAAGAATCACTGTGAAGGTGTACAGTGTGAGGGACACTTGCCCAGGAATTTCACTGGTGTCTTTGTCAGCAGCTGTGGTGTTGAAGAGGCATGAGAGTGACACAGTAAAATCTCTGTATTTTGCAGGAAGGGTGGCAACAATAAACTGATAAAGATCTATCATCGGGATGGCAAATATGGCTTTTCTGATCCACTGACATTTAATTCAGTTGTGGAACTCATTAACCACTACCGCAATGAGTCTCTTGCTCAGTATAACCCGAAGCTTGATGTAAAGTTGATGTATCCAGTGTCCCGGTACCAGCAGGTAAGGTCTTCATCAGATCCCAATAGCTGTTAGTGCAGACAAGAAAAAAAAATTGCAAAAATTGTATATAATTTTGTTTTCTTTCTATGAATAGAACAGCCTGATGATTTTTTAAATGGAAAAAAAAGGTGGAGTTTTCATATTTGGCCTTGCCTGTGTCTTTCAAATTGTCTAGCTATTTAAGCTGCTTTATTTTGTGAAGTTTTCAGACTTCATCTGAGCAGCCCAGTAGAGAAGGAAAATCCTCACATGCAGCAGAGTTGGAATTCTGAGAGGCCTTTTTGTTTCCCCTTGGACCCTTGTGGATGCACTGGACGCTGTAGTACCCAGTGTTACCCTTGAAGCACATGAGTCATGCAGCTGCTCACTCTGTGCTTAGCCATCTACGGTTTTCAAGAACATTTTTTAAACTTTTATTCAGTACCCCAAGACATTTTCCTGCATTAAGGAAAAAGAACAGAGCTTTTGGCAGGGTGGGGGATGGGGAAAACCAAACAAAACCCAAAAAACCTCTAATCTCTTAACTTCAGATTCCAATCAATTTACTTTCTTCCTTCTTGAATAGGGGATAGCAATTCTGGAAGTAAGGTGTGATGTGATTTTGGAAGCTTAGTATTTTGACACAGTTTTTGGTGTCCCATGGTTCCAATTCCTAATGCCTGTAAACTGAGGAACATGTTGCACAAAGCAAGGGAGACTTAGACACAGTGTTCTCTAGAAACTGGATTATAAACATGAAGCTAATATCTGTAAAATGCAAATGTACATATGTGGACAAATGAATATTCTTAAGGAAAAGGTGCTTTGCTTGAAGACTTAATAGCTCTTTGTGTGTACAGGATCAGTTGGTGAAAGAAGATAATATAGATGCAGTAGGTAAAAAGCTTCAAGAGTATCATGCTCAGTATCAGGAAAAGAGCAAAGAGTACGACAAATTGTATGAAGAATATACCAGAACATCACAGGTTGGTTCTACTTTGACTGTTGGTAGAGTCTGTTTCTTGTTGTTTAAAAAGGAAAGAAAATTATTTTAACCTCTTATGGCTAATAAAGGCAGTCCAAAATCAGAGAATACATGGGAAAAAATTACTAAATTGTGGAACAGAGCAAAGTGATTTCAGAGTTGATGCAAGTATTGAATATTGTTTGTGGTTGATAGTCCTAGAGGTATGGGGCAAGGAAGAAAGATGAGCTGAGCTTCCTAGTATAAGGTAGAGCTGTGGAGAAGGCAAACACCTACAAGCTTTCCACTGCAGAGTACTTCCTTGACTGCTGAGTATTTCCAGCTGCTGTATGCTGCAGTGAGAATCTGTCCAGGTTTTTGGGAAGTCATGTGCAAGTCAGTTACCAGATATTGTGCATTAAGGAAGAGTGAATACAGTATTTGGACTGCTTCTTGTAAAATAAGATAGTTCATATATGGGGAGGAGGTTTGTTGGCAGTCTTCCTGCAAACTAAGATGGAAAATATGACTAAAATATTTGAGGGGTTTGCAGCCTAATAGAGAGCATCATATAGAGGAGGAGGGTAGACTTACAGGGAGTAAGTCTGCCCTGTACTTCCCTGACTACTTGGACATTTGACTAAATTTAAAACTGATTGATCTCATTTTGACTTAGTGGGGGGAAAGAAGATCATCGTCTCAGTTGGTTTAGGGAACACTCTTGAGTCTTGCGTCATTGTCTGTGTTATGAACAAATGGACTCTTTCCTTCTGTAGGAAATTCAGATGAAGAGGACTGCAATTGAAGCATTTAATGAAACTATTAAGATATTTGAGGAGCAGTGCCACTCACAAGAGCGATACAGCAAAGAATACATCGAGCGATTTCGCAGGGAGGGGAATGACAAAGAAATTGAACGGTAAGCTCAGGTTGTGTTTGCTTACCTGGGGAAGACAGTGTCCACATTAAAGCATCCTAGAAACCATTTTGTAAACTCAGTATTTTTTATTAGACCTTCCCTCAAGGTGTTTTCAGCCTTCACTAAAGCTCTTTTCTGCCAAGGAATTGCATTGTAGACAGCAGAGGTGGGAAATCTCTCAATTATTCTCTCTTAACTTCAGTAAATCAAAATACTGTGATAAAGACCAGGAAAGAATCAGGAAATAATTTAGTTTGCTTATTCCAGTTCTGTTTGGATTTGCTCAGAATGTAATTCAGAAAAATCTTTACTTGTGAACTGTGAAATGTATATACTAGTCAATTTTAGTAATTTTCAAAAAAGATCAGTACTTAATAGCTGTCATCTTAACAAATTCAGTAAGGACCTCATTTGAAACTGCCTTCCTGTAAGAGTTCTAGCAAAAAAAGCTGTATCTGAGCCTTTGAGGAAATGCTTGATATAATGCCTAACTTTTCATGGTGCTTTTTAAACCATGTAGGGTAACCTTAAGGAGATTTTTAGACTAAAACCAGTTACCTGTAACAATCATACTGTACCATTGTGGTACTTCATTCTGAATAAAGATGAATTAACAGAGGAAGGGTGTAATTTTCCTGAATTATACCAAACCTGCAAACTAGTCTTGAATGAAGAGACAGGCAGCATTACTTCCTGTTCTTGATAGTAATTGAAGTCTGCACTTAAAATTTTGCTAGTACTGATACCTGTGGCAGGATCACATAATTGATATAACAAAGAGAATCTGACAGTGAAGAAGGAATCTCTTCTTGCTTACCCTCCTACTAATAATTTGTTCCTGCACCACTGCCAGAAGGAAAGATATTAAGGTAAAGTGAAGGTTGTAGGCACTCTGGCAAGAGGTCTTTTCTGTCACTCTTAGAGTAATTTTCCTGTTAAGATGAGGCAGTCAAGGAAAGGCACTGCTGTTATGGTAGTTATTGTGACACTCTTCTGTAAGTGCTACTAGTATGTTCAGTCCTAGACTGGTTTGACCTCTTCTCTCAAATATTTTTCTTGTTTTCAGGATAATGATGAACTACGAAAAATTAAAATCACGCCTGGGTGAGATCCATGACAGTAAAATGCGCCTTGAACAAGACTTGAAGAAACAAGCTCTGGACAACAGGGAGACTGATAAGAAAATGAATAGTATCAAGCCTGACCTAATTCAGCTCCGCAAAATCAGAGATCAGTATCTTGTGTAAGTAAGCCTGACCTGTACCTCGGGATAGTGTCTCTGATGAACCTGATTAATGACTGTTTTCATCTGGATAATGAGAATTTAATTTTCTTTTCATAACCAAAGTCCTGTGAGTTCGAAGGTGCTACTTTCTGGCATGAGATATTTGAGTATTGGTTGACCTCTCCATAATTTTGTTATTTAAAGAGCCAGCCACAAATAGGTACACATTCTGCAACTTCTGTAAATAAAAAATTTAAGATAAACAAGTTATAAACAAAACCTGTGCCTGCTAATACAACAGAAACTAGTACTTTTTTTGTTAATGATGTCGCTTGTACCCAGACCTGATTTTACCAACACCCCTATTATCCAGCTCCTAATGTCTTTGGGCTGGACACACACTGTTTCTCTGTGGTACCTTGTGTCTGAGCTTCAGCTTGCTCAGTATGAAAACTCATACACATACTCTGAAGTAATGTATTAATGTTCTCTTCTTCTGGCAGATGGCTCAATCACAAAGGGGTGAGACAGAAGCGAATAAATGACTGGCTGGGGATCAAAAATGAAAATATTGATGAGTAAGTGTCACTATACATATGATTTTGCTGAGAAGTGTTCCATCAAGAAGTGTTTTCTCTTGTGGGCGTTGGGAACAAATAACACCAGTTTCTCAGTAAAGGACTGGAGAAAAAGGGGGAACTCTCTAGGGGAACTTGGCATCATGTAAGGCAGCAACTCTGTTGAGCCATTTAGGATTAAACAAAATTGAAACAATTCAGTTCAATTAAGCCTTTAATACGTGTGCATTAGGAGCCTGACCTCCCAATCTGGGAAATTCTGGTATTCTTTGTATGATTTCTGCAGAAATAAATTACTCTGGTTACTAACTCCTTTACTGATCACTAGTTAACAAATTTATCCTCTTTTTCAGCACATACTTTGTAAATGAAGAAGATGAAAACCTACCACATCATGATGAGAAAACTTGGTTTGTTGGGGACCTCAACCGTATCCAAGCAGAAGACTTGCTCTGTGGGAAACCTGATGGAGCATTTTTAATTCGCGAGAGTAGCAAGAAAGGATGTTACGCTTGTTCTGTGGTGTAAGTCTGTTTTCCTTTTTGTTCCAACTACTCAATTCACAAATCTCTCCCAAAGCTCTTTATTTTGGAGAACAAAAGCCAGGCCTAGCTTAGGCCTAGCCACGGGAATGTGTTGCATGTTTGCAGGAAGACCAGCATGGTAAAAGCTTTGTAACAAAAATGTGCTTTGAATATGCAATAACTGTAGTCCTGCAGTCCCTGAGGTCACCACAGTAGTTAGTACTTAATACTGAAGTAACCCAACTTGAAGATCTACAGTCTATAAGTAAGTTAAGTCTGAATTCTGCCATATTCTTCCCTGTTAGGGAATACACAGGAAGAAACAAAACAGGGCTGTAAAGTTGTGACATCTTCCATTCTCCTTTTCAGACGTGCCAAACTCTAGATCTTTCTCTTGTATGTTTAAGATAATGGCAATGCCTCAGAGGAGACGTTATTTGTGAGCAGTAGTTTTTATGACATTCATACAGCCTTGCATTGATTTCTTGTATTTCACTTCATTTTATGCTGGTGTAATGGAGGTCAGAAATACTCTGATTCCATTATCTAAAAATCCTTCAAGCCTGTTCTAGAGTGCAAAATGGCTTTCACTGATTTATTTCACAAGAGGTTAATTGCTTCTGAACGCAAGCCCAAGAAGTGAATGTATGAAGGTATAGCACCTCAAGGTAGCTGAGGATTGTAGATGTGCTGTGCTCAATGTGCTGTTTATCGCAGTCACTGAAGTGATGGGTTCATCAGATCCTTTCGCTCGGTTGGTATCCTGCTACGAGCTCGGAAAGGGATGGCATAATGTAACCTGTTTCTACATGTGACTTGGATTGTAATAGGCTCCAGTACAGGGATTACATAATACTCGATCTTTCTGGCAGATAAATTTTTCTAGCAGCTTTGGAAATGCTGTGTTCCAGTAGCTGCTTTGCCAAGTTAGAGTCTCAGTCGCTATGGCTTCAGATAATGAGTCAGCTTGAACCCATCCCGTGCTTAACATTAAAAAATGCACATTGGAGGTTCGTGCTCCCTTTCATGGAGTACTTTGTAGCTCCTGAGAATTTGTGGGGTTTGGCTTCTTTGCTTAGTGGAAAGGTTTCTAGGTAAGTTGAGTACAAAGTCATTGCTGGCTTCTTGGTTAAGTTCTTGATGTTTTTTTCCAAGGAACATTTGGAGAACAATGCAGCAGGGAATTGTGCTGCTGGGATGGAAGAGGCCTCTTATGTGGATTATTATGCAAGAGTGCTTAATTGTATGCCCTGAAGCACTGTTTCTTCACAGACTATATTAATCTCCTCTACTTGCATCTACTGGGCCCTCCATTATGTAATTTAGTGACTGGCGGGGTTGCTGCATTAGTTAATTGTTAATAGACTGTCACTTTGGGTTTGTCCTTTGATGCTAAACTCTCCTCTTCCCTTTCCTTGCAGAGCTGATGGGGAGGTGAAACACTGTGTGATCTACAGCACTCCGAGAGGTTATGGGTTTGCAGAACCGTACAACCTGTACAGCACACTTAAGGATTTGGTTCTTCATTACCAGCAAACATCCCTTGTCCAACACAATGATTCCCTAAATGTCAGGCTTGCCTATCCTGTCTACGCACAGATGCCCCCCTCTCTTTGCAGGTAAATTTTGGGGAGGAGGAAAGCGTTGGCTATCTTGGATTCTTTTCTACGATTTTTATTAGAACTTGGAGGGCATTCTTTCTCCTTAGACTGCTTGTTTTGCACAAGAAGTGATTCTGTGAATGTGAATCAAAAAGAGGCCTAGCAGCAACAAGACGACAACTTGGGTGTAGGTGTCCTGGTGCTACCTTAAAAGCTCAGCTGTGCTTTTACACCAATACTTTTGTTTCCTTATGAGGGGAATAAACTCAACGCAACGCATATGAAAATACTGGAAGCAAAGCATCATTTTATGGAGATAAATTTTTGCCAGGCACCTTCAGTGGAACTTCTAATAGGATTTTGTTTTCTCTTGTTCTATTAAAGACAATCTGAATCCTCTACTTGAGGCATCAGTAATGTCTTTCAGTCTTAAACTCCCAACAAACTAGGGGGAAACTCTACCACAGCAATTCTTCTCTGTTAATTTTAGCAGCTTCATTGCGATTCAGCCGGACTTCCAAAAGAGGGCTTGTCTTGAGGTAGCATGGAATTTGGTGAGAGAAGACCAAAGGAATTATGGGAAAGCTTCAGGTTTTTATTTAAATGGAAAAATGCTTGTAAAAGGAAAGTTGCTTTATTTTTTTGCCAACAGTAACAAAGTTTTGGTTTCAATGGCACTACAGGTCTTCACTTAAAGGAAACATAACCAAACTGAACATGCCAAAACTTTGTTCGTTGCTAGATTGAGCACTTACAGGGGAGGTTGCATTAGCATCCACACATACTTTCTGCACCAAAACTTGAAACAAATAAAAGGAAAAGCTAAACATTGTGTGTCTTCAAAACACTAAATTTGTCTGATCTGATGTAATTGCTCACTCTCCTCTTTCTTCACCCCCCTCCCTACCATTCCTCAACTTGGGATTCTGTTTTCTGTTTTAATGATACTGTGCTTCAGAATGTAAACCAGAATGAAGCTTGCACTCTTCTGCTGCAGGTCTCTTGCTGAACAATGACAGACTCTTGTAATGCTTGATTTTGGTACAGAAGAGGTTGGTTAATCAAATGCTTCTGGATGGCTTATTGTACCAAATTTTTTGGTGATGTATAGTCACTTCAAATTGTAGAGAGGTGAGCATGCTAATTGTACATCTCCTTCAATTTGTTCTCTGCAAGCTGGGTTCTGAACTCTCACACCACTGCAGTCAGGCAAGACCTTACACTGGTATAACTTAAATTCCCTTGTAGTTATTTTGGATATGGTGCAAAACACAGGAAGGGAAGAGAGCCCTACTCCTCAGTTTATTGGATGTCTGGTACCATCCTTTGGCAAGGGCTGCTGTCAAATACTGGAATGGGTAGTGCTGGGCTTCATCAAGTACAGCAATCATCAAATAAATCCCCTCCCTGGAAAGTCTACAAAGCAGCTTATTTCCATTCCTTAAGCTTCTAAAATGAAAAAGAGTGAAGTTTGGCAAACTGAACCACTTGGCATCAAAGCACAACTGGCAAAGTAATTGTTCAGTGTGCAACCTTGAAAGTTACTTTTGTTCCCATTACTGGAAGTGTTTCCCTTGCAATGCACCCATTGTGCAGGACAGGAAGCAGACAGTCATGCAGGTCTGAGAATGCTGGAGACCCGTTTCTGACCCTGGGGCTGATTTCCTGTTCAAATGGCTTTTTTCTATAATGCCTGGGCAGTAGTGCCAGGCTTGTTGATGTATAATGTTTACACTAGAAGTATTATTTCACTGAATGTCTTGAATTTGCAAGTAAGGAAGTGACAAGGCTGGAGCACCAACAGCCATTGCAGGAAGGGTAGTCTGGTTGCCTGGCATGCCATGAGGTGTTTTATTTTGCACTAATGACCCTGATGCATCCCTGGCACTTTCTGTTTGGCCACAGTGCAATCTTCAGGCAAAGAATTCTGTAGATGCCACTTTTCTCTTTATATGAAACACTGCAAAACTTAATCAAGGCTATGCGAGAGAAGAATAAAATTCACATAAGCTGCTGTGTTTAAGTGAACCACATCTGTTCATGTGTCCCTTCTCCCCTACTTCCCCAGGAAAAGGAAAAATGAGACATAGCTTTTGCTTTTAGTGGAAATCTTGAATGGATTCCTTAGTGTTACGTGGACATGACATTTTTTCTTTATAGAAGCTTGCCCTACATCTTGGATAACTTGCAGTTCTAATCTGGTAGCTGTAAAGCTGTTATTCTCACACCTCTTGTGCATCCAGCATTCCCTTGATGCTGGGCTGAGACCAAATGCCTCATGAAGGAAATCAGTTCAAAGGCACAAGTGATAGCCAGATACCCTATGCCTGTGGAAAAACCTGTGTGAGGAGTGTCTGATTGTTTTCTTTGCCCTTGTGATCTCTCTGGATTCTCCTCCTGCTGAGAGTGTTAACATTGGAGGCTGATGGGGCCCATATTTCTGATCCCTGTCTTTGTGACAGAGAGAACCTGGCTGAAGTGTTTCCCATCTGTCCCATTTTCAGGTAGGGATCAGTTTTGTTTTAAACAAGTGCAGATCTACTTTCAGGCTTATAAATCCTGGCACACCCTTGCAGTACTGACAGCAGCAGGATAGCAGAGCTATAGTGGAATGTGACTGATCCTGTGAGGTCTTGGTCCATGCTCTGGCCCTGGCTCTGCCAAGGTAAATACAATGTAATTCCATTAGTGTCTGTGAAGGTAGCTTGGCTTTATCGTGGTGTGAGTGAGTTGGGATTCTTGGCCCTTTGCTCTCTGAGATCTTTTCCCTGATCACAAGTGATATATTTGGTGTGAATGATAGACTCAGGGCCAATAAGCCATCTTGAAGTGTTGTTTGAAGTTCAGGTTTGCCCAAACCTTCAGATCAGGGCTATGGGCAGACTTAGACCACGTTCCTTGCATTTGGCTCCATTTTCCTGAGCAGTCTCCCTGAGACTTTTGCCATTGCATCTCTGTGTTTGGCTTAGGCCCCTGACGTCCCACAGCTGCTGCAGTTGTTGGCCTTTGACTCTCACGTGCTGTTGCACAGATTCCTTTCGCATCCATCTTGCACTCAGAGAGCAAATGAAAATGGGTGTAAAACCAACAGGTGTAGCTGGTTGATCCATGGAGCAAAGCCTTGGTCCTGGGCTCTCATTGTGCTTGGCCTAATTCTGTTTGCTCAGAAGCATTAGACCCGTGAGAAAACCCACAGCTTCCAGGAGCTGTTCTACACTTGCACGACTGAGAAACCAGCAATGGGCCTGTGAGGTGCAGGATTACACCCCAGGATGAAAAGCAGCTGTTTAGCCTAAAACAAATACAGGAAATGTGAAAATAAAGGCAAAACAAAGGAACTCAAGTTCTTTTAAAATTAAAACCTCCTCACATCTTACTGTTTTAAGAGTCAAAAAGTCAAGAGGAAAGGGGGGAAATAGTCTCACTCTTGTAGCAGCTCTCTGGTGCCAGACTACAGTTAGAGGAGCATCAATCTCATTGACTCACATTGTATTAAATATATATGTAGAGTTAAATAAATAACTTTTGCACAGTGTTAAAAGCGGGGGGGGAGGGTGCTGAAACTCGAATATGCACAGTTTCTTCTAATCTGTTTTGAAGTATATTTGCAGGGATTAGGGGTGATTCAGTATTTTGTATTGGTATGGTTGGAAATCAGGTCTGTTTCCACAGTTGCCATTGGCCCTATTGTGTCAGCCATGAGTGCCATGTTTTTTGAAGTTAGTAAGTTATAAATCTTTTCCACTAGTTTCTTTATTGATTGAAAGTAATCTGAGCATGAGAAGAACCAACCTAGAAACAGAGGGATGTCCCAACAGATGTTTCACTACTCTGTGAAGCAGTAATATGTAATGGTTCACCTTCTGATACTGGAGTGCTCTAGTTTTGGAGGTTGTATTTTGGTTTTTATTTCATCCTCATCAGCAGTGAATTGGGTCACTGTTTTGCACCACTGGAAGTTGCAATCTAGAGTTGTATCCAGTACAGCCCTCTGTCTTATGCCAAAAATAAAATGCTCTTTCCACACTGATCTCTCTTAATGTGGCAGATGGTCAAGATGTTTTCCATTTAATGTGATGGGCCTGATTCTTTTCTCGCTGACAGTAGTGTTAGCAAGACTTCCACAACCAAAAGCCATTCCCAGGAGAACTTATCTTTAATCACAACTGAATTCTGGTCACAGCAGGGCAAAATTCAAAGTTTTTCCTTTGCAAAGCCAGGCAACTGTAATGGGACTGTGGAAATGAATGTTGACACTTAGTGCTATTTTAGAGAGGACAGGAGAAGGAAGAGAATCTTGGCTGCCCCAAATCCTGGGCTTTCTGCAGGCTTAGATGGCACCAAGTTTGTACCTGAATGCTGTGGCTGTTTAAAACAGCAGAATTGCTATAGAAGTGTCACACGTTAAGTTTGGAAAAGCCCCTTGTTTGGTACTTGAACAATCTCACTTCTGTTTTTGAATGTCTGTTTATTTTTTATTTTTGTTACACTAACAGGGAATAAAAATCTGAAATGTTAGTGAGTCTTGTATACTTGCTGCATTGTGCAGACATGAAACAGGTACTGCTTGTGGATCAGGAGGGGTAAAAGACAGGTTCAAAATGCAGTTTTACAAAGCACTATGATGGGTTGGGGGTTGTTTTGTTTAGATCATGTTTAAAATGAAATTTTCTTATGTGTAGTTTCCTTATGTTGATTTGCAACCTCTGCTTTTGGAACAGCAAAGTAAAAAATAACATTCCCAAAACCAAAAAAAGCTGTGAGGGGAGGGTGTTAGGCTTGTTCAAATTCAGCATTCAAAGCAAATAGCTTTAAAGAAGAGGAAGGATCAGCACCCTAAGGCATCCCTCTGGTTGTAGTTCAATGAAGCAGGAGACAGACCATGAAGAAGGACCTCCGCCTGGAACCACAAAATACGAGGAGATGCCAGAGCAGACCCTTCCCTTTGGAATAAGCAGTTGTACTCTCCTTAAATGTGCATGCCAGGAGAGAGTTAGTGAATTAATATAAGTCCTTAAGGAGTTGCTCCCCTTTCTGTATTGGAAGGGAACTTGCATTGCTGATCCCTTTGTTTCCCTTGGCACAATGTGTGCAGCCAGGAGAGGGGAACCAAGTCACCAACCCAAATAAGCTCCAGCCTGTTCGTGAAGCAGCTCGGCTGGTTAAGTACTGCATGAGGAGCAGCTTTGGATGGGGTTAGATGAAGTTTGTCCAGCATTTTTGTGAATCTTGCATTCTGTGGGCAGAAATACTTTCCACCGAATGGGAAGGGGAAAAAAAAAATCTCTCTTGAAATCTTTTCAGTTCCTTCCTGTTTGTTCAAAGGGGCAGATCGGGAGCTTGAGCTTGTTAACTGTTTAGCTGATGACAGTGCTTGAAGTGCTGGTCTTTGGGGCTGGCTCCATGCAATTAATGCAGAATTTGCATTTTTAAAATTGCTATTGTCATAGACTCACCATATTTTAGGACTAGACTTGCCATTTGTTCTAAAGTTGGCCTTTAAAAAATGTAAGAGGAAAAAAAAAAGTGAGACGGCCCTTACTGATAGAAAAAAAACCGCTTTGTTGATCAACCTGTATTAGAGAAAGCAGCTTTAATTTGATGCCCCCCTCCACCACCTTCCCCTGGGATTGCTTCTGTGAGATTGGCGTTGGCAAATGAGGGCAGGAAAATTCCCCTGTGTTCAGCCACGCCATACCCACACGCTTTCCAAGTGCTTGTAGCAAGAGGCTTGGGATCGTTTGGAGAAGGTTTATTGCATCCAAAGACAAAAAAGGTCTCTGAGGGTGAATATCAGCCCCCCCAGCATCAGTCTCGTTGCTCCAGGGGGGGTTGTAGGGGGTTGCAGCCACGAGCTGCCCCCGGGTCTCCGTTGGCTGCCGTGGGGGGGTTCACATTCAGTCAGCTGGTTGGGGTTTTGGTCTGTTTTGTTTTTGTGAGACTTCTACATCCAGCAAAGATATGTTTGATGAAACCTGTTAATTTTGTATATCTGGCTGTTTATTGCACCATGGGATTGTAATGGTCTGCATCAGGTGTGTGTGCGTGTGTGTGTGTGTGTGTGTGTGCGTGTGTGTATATGTACTGTATGTATATAGATATATGTAAAATATATTCACGTACACATGTATATGCATTAGCTGTAAGTGGCACTGCCCCTTAAAAATAAAACAAAATTCACTGTTAACACATTCTGCCATGTGTTTAGGCAGAATGGGGTTGGTTTTTTTGTCAAATGAAAAGGAGTTTATTGTGTTCATCTTGCATATGTGCTTCTGAAATGCTGAACTCTGGATTTCCTTGGGGGTTACTACTTTATTTGTAAACTGAATTGATTTGGGGTGTTACTTACCCTGGGACAAAGCATTCAAGTTTGTCCCAAGCAAAGGTTTAGCTAAAGAAACCCCTCTTGCTCTCCTGTGAGATGCAGTGATTGTTTGCACGTTTCAGTCACCCCCCAGTGCCCCCTGTCCAGAGCTGATGTGCAATGGGTGGTGTTGGTGCGTGTCCCTTTGTGAGTGGACCCTTTGTATAAGGTGTGGTTCAATGTAAAGCATGAGTGGGTGTTTGATCTTGTGTTGAGGGCTGAAATAACAGCACACTCCTTTGTACAACCTTTGCATCAATGTTTCTGCTTTTCTTTGACTTCTATTTTCTTTAAGGGAAACTGCATCTGTTAAGAACCTGCTTCTCCAGAAGCTATCGAATTATTTTGTTTTCCAGATGAATTCCAGCATGTAACTTTGGTACTCTTGTTTGTTATTTGTGTAAAATCTGTTCTTCTGTCGTTTATGGTGTAGTCGGGGAGGGGGGTGGGGGGAAGGAAAGAAAAAAAATGGAATTCATGTAGTTTAACTTTTAAAGAAAAGAAACAAACTGCTTCATAAGGAAACCAAGTGTATGTTAGTGTTTTCTGACAAGTCATCCTGTAGTTCCTAGCTCAGTAATGCAACACTGTACTTGTCACCAGGTGTGTTACAATTTTGCTGTACTTTCTTTTACTAGATGGTTGGGCTTTTAAATCCCAGACACTAAGCATCCTGGGCCTACTTGCTCTAGATCAAAAAAAAAATGCAATAAAAAAAAATTGCAATAAAGCACATTGACATGTAATGTTTTAGAAGGATGTACTGACAGCTGTTTCTAATAAATTCAGAACTGCAGAGTGGTTGGGCTGTCGTGGTTTTAGCTGTGTCTGTCTCCCAACCCAGGCCATGGGCATCATCTTCAACAGAGGCTTTAAAAAAAGATTTGCAGAGGTCTGATTTCCTCTCGGCTGGAGAGAGCCCCTCTCAGGGCTGGGATGAGGGAGGAGTACACGTAGCACACGAGGGTTCCTTAAGGGAGCCTTTCCTGCGTTCTTTTCACAGCCTCTGGAGAGAGCAGGAGCCATCAGCAGTGTTCTTACATGTTTCCCTGCTTCTGCCATCAGGAGAAACCACATCTGGGAATGCCTCCTCTGGTGCTGGGGGTAGAGGGATGGGGGCTGCAGCACTGAGTAGACTTCCCAAAGACCCAGCTCAGCTGCATGCATTTGCCTTCATTTTGCAGGGATTTGGGAAATCACCATTTGCTTTCCCCTTTCCTTCACAAGCACCGCACACTGGAACCACTGAAAAATCAGTGAGTTCAGGAGTGATGTTGCTAATCCTCTTTCATTCCAAACACATGTGATGGCGGAAGGGAAAACTACAGGGGATGTTTTGCCCCTTAAATTTGGGAGTTGGATGGGATGTCAGAGCAGCACCCTCAGAAAATTAGGGCAGGGGTAGTGGCTGTGTGTGGCTGAGTGTTTTTTGCAGCCCCATGAGTCGGCGTTTTTGCGGACTGCTGAGCAACATTTTTCCAACCGCCTGAGTCAACCATTTAAAACTAAAATGCTGCGTCATCATTTTCCTCATTGCCAAGTAAGCCTTTTCAGCTGCTGCGTCAGCATTCCCTCCATCACCCGCACCACAGGCCACTCCACCAGCAGGCAGGGAGCACCCAAAAGGGCAGGAAAGTCTCTAATGGTCCAGGAAAGCAGGGAGCACCTACATGGACCCTGAGGGCTCACTCAGGCATCTGTCATTACACCCAGCAAGGAGCTCACTCCATGTTACAGCACCTTGGGGTGCTCCTGCTCCCTTTTGTCCTGCTCACAGAGAAGAGACATAACACTGGAGAGATGCAGCCTCAGAAACATCATTGGGAGTATCATGAGCCACGTGGTTCCCAATGGATGAGCCATGGGCATTATGGATCAATTTCCACCGCATTGGCACCACTGGGCACCCAAGTGGAAGGAGAGTGAAGGGAAAACATCAGTGAGAAACTGGGAGGACTCTGCAAGGCGCTCCTGGGGCCTGGCTCCTTTTTATGTTATTTATTTCTTTTTAATAAAGACTAATGAGGTAGAATTGCAGGAAAGATGTAAGTCACTAATTGGCGAATCATTTTTTTAGGGCTTTGCCAGACAGTTCGTTGTGTTATGAAAACATTACAGCCGAGAGCTGGCGTAGGAAATTTCCAAGCGGCTGTGCTGACTGGATGGAAAGAAAAACACCTCCCAGCTCAGATGTCTTCTCAGAGAAAGGGCAGATCCTGGGGATTTTTCCATCCTCAGCAATGCCGCAGAGCTTTCTGCAAGTCCCCTGGGTTTCTCCCCAGTCACACACAGGAACCCTGCACAGGCACCACAGGGCAGGAGTGCAGGATTGATGGACAGCCATACTAAGGCTGCTTTCATAGGATTTCTGGTCCCCCATGGCAGGAGCTGGCTGTAGGGGGAGATTCATGCCCATGGTGAAAAAAAATCTAAGGGGGAAAACCCCAAACATCTCCAAGACCTGCCAAAATGCCTTGGTGTAAGGGATCAGGGTTTGGTTTGAAAGCCAAGGGCTTGTTGCAGTCACCAAGCTTCTCTGCTTCAGAGTATCAGTATCAGCTGATATTCAGTATCCTCAGTATCAGCTCTCAAAATAGACTTATTTTAGTCTAATAGTTTAGTTTAATAGGTACCATGTTGCTGGGCAGCAGGAGCAACACAACTAAGCTGTGCAACAACTACAAGCTGTAGCTCCGAGTACCAGAGTCATAACTCAAGGGCAGGGTGGGGAGGTGCACAGCGTCTTGAGCTTCCCAAAAACCATGAGGGACGTGACTGCCTANCATCTGGGAATGCCTCCTCTGGTGCTGGGGGTAGAGGGATGGGGGCTGCAGCACTGAGTAGACTTCCCAAAGACCCAGCTCAGCTGCATGCATTTGCCTTCATTTTGCAGGGATTTGGGAAATCACCATTTGCTTTCCCCTTTCCTTCACAAGCACCGCACACTGGAACCACTGAAAAATCAGTGAGTTCAGGAGTGATGTTGCTAATCCTCTTTCATTCCAAACACATGTGATGGTGGAAGGGAAAACTACAGGGGATGTTTTGCCCCTTAAATTTGGGAGTTGGATGGGATGTCAGAGCAGCACCCTCAGAAAATTAGGGCAGGGGTAGTGGCTGTGTGTGGCTGAGTGTTTTTTGCAGCCCCATGAGTCGGCGTTTTTGCGGACTGCTGAGCAACATTTTTCCAACCGCCTGAGTCAACCATTTAAAACTAAAATGCTGCGTCATCATTTTCCTCATTGCCAAGTAAGCCTTTTCAGCTGCTGCGTCAGCATTCCCTCCATCACCCGCACCACAGGCCACTCCACCAGCAGGCAGGGAGCACCCAAAAGGGCAGGAAAGTCTCTAATGGTCCAGGAAAGCAGGGAGCACCTACATGGACCCTGAGGGCTCACTCAGGCATCTGTCATTACACCCAGCAAGGAGCTCACTCCATGTTACAGCACCTTGGGGTGCTCCTGCTCCCTTTTGTCCTGCTCACAGAGAAGAGACATAACACTGGAGAGATGCAGCCTCAGAAACATCATTGGGAGTATCATGAGCCACGTGGTTCCCAATGGATGAGCCATGGGCATTATGGATCAATTTCCACCGCATTGGCACCACTGGGCACCCAAGTGGAAGGAGAGTGAAGGGAAAACATCAGTGAGAAACTGGGAGGACTCTGCAAGGCGCTCCTGGGGCCTGGCTCCTTTTTATGTTATTTATTTCTTTTTAATAAAGACTAATGAGGTAGAATTGCAGGAAAGATGTAAGTCACTAATTGGCGAATCATTTTTTTAGGGCTTTGCCAGACAGTTCGTTGTGTTATGAAAACATTACAGCCGAGAGCTGGCGTAGGAAATTTCCAAGCGGCTGTGCTGACTGGATGGAAAGAAAAACACCTCCCAGCTCAGATGTCTTCTCAGAGAAAGGGCAGATCCTGGGGATTTTTCCATCCTCAGCAATGCCGCAGAGCTTTCTGCAAGTCCCCTGGGTTTCTCCCCAGTCACACACAGGAACCCTGCACAGGCACCACAGGGCAGGAGTGCAGGATTGATGGACAGCCATACTAAGGCTGCTTTCATAGGATTTCTGGTCCCCCATGGCAGGAGCTGGCTGTAGGGGGAGATTCATGCCCATGGTGAAAAAAAATCTAAGGGGGAAAACCCCAAACATCTCCAAGACCTGCCAAAATGCCTTGGTGTAAGGGATCAGGGTTTGGTTTGAAAGCCAAGGGCTTGTTGCAGTCACCAAGCTTCTCTGCTTCTCCCCCTCAGTATCAGCTCTCAAAATA